>KZ112540.1:0-143095 GCA_002120305.1 Hypoxylon sp. CO27-5 | reverse complement strand
ATATATTATTATTATTAAAATTAATATTTTACTTTAATATTAATAAATATAAAAGTAATTTAAAAAGTTAAATATTAAAAAAGCTTAAGGTTTAAACTTATAATAAGTTATTAATTAACTTTATTTATAATGATATAAAATTGTTAATAACATGTTTAAAAGGTAAGATATTTAAAATATAAAACCATGTATTTTTACCATTTTTATTTATTAAACTATTAATTTTTAAACTTTTTTTATTTTTTTCTTCCCGGGTAGCTTAACTCGAACCTTGTAAAACTCGGGCTTTTGTGCCACTAAGGGTGGCCTCTTAGTTTAATAATAAGAAAAAGTAAATTAATTATTAAAAATAATTTAATTAAGGCGCGGTTTTATTTTTTAAACCTTTAAATTATTAAACTATTTATTAATACAATTATAATAGTTTTTATTAACTACCCCTTACTTTCTTTTATTAATAGTTTTATTACTTTCTTTTAAATTTTAATTCTATTATTCCCTTTAGCTTTTTTATTTTTTTATTACCTTATCACTTATTACTTATTATTAATATTATTATAAAAGGAAATATTATCTTTTTTTATTTTAATTCCCTTCCTTTTTAATATATTATATATACCTTTTAAAATATTTCTTTTCTTTTATTTATTAATCTTTTTATATTTAATTACTTATTAATTTAACATGTATAAAAAGTTAATATATTATCACTTTTAATAATTAATTTGTGGGATTTTTATTTAATAGTTTAGTTTAACTTTTAAATAATCCTTTAAATTTAATTAAAATTATTTATTTAAACTTAATCGATTGTTCGATTTTACCTTAAGCCTTAATAAATATATATAAAAGGAAGTTACCTATTATAAAACGCTTATAAATTAGTACTTTATAATTTAATGTATATTATTTAATTTTATTTAATAATCTTACCTTAGTTACTTTTATAATTGTAAAACTTAATAATAATATTTAATATTTATTAATATATTATACTTTTTATATTATTACCGGAAATTGTTAATATGTTAGCAAAGGTTATTTATTTCGTTTTTTTAATAAGGATTATTAATTAAATAATAAAGGGGATAAAAAGTATATTAATCCCTATTTATTTAAAAGTAAAAATCTTATATTTGTTAAATCTTTTAAAATACCTTTAAATAATATTTTTAAATAGGTAATACCTTATTAAAAAAGTTATATTTTTATATACTAGTTTTTTCTTATAAATGTAAGTATATATACGTTTATTTTTATTTTTATTTAATAATAATTGTTATAATAAATAATAAAAAGTATAAATATCCTATTATTATAAACTTTAAAAATTAAGTATTTCCTTAAAAAATATTTAAGTTATAAATAAAATTTTTAAATTAAATCTTTATATATTATTAGTTATTATATAAATATATTTTCATTAAAAAAATTAACTATTTTAATTAAGTTAAAGTAATTCTTAATATAATTATACATTAAGTTAATAAAAATATATGTTACTTTATAAAATATTTAAAGTTAATCTTTTTTATAAAGTATTATAATTATATCTTTTTATAAAAAAATATTTATAAGCTTTATAATATAAGTATATTTATTTTATTTTTTAAATTTATATTAAAGATTAATTATTATAACTTATTTACTTTTATTTTAATATTATTAATAAATAATAAAATTTATATTTTCAAATTAATATAATATTACTAAAATTACAAATTTAATATACTTTATAAGGTTTCTTATAAACTTATTTTCGATTACTTTACCTAGTTTTTTTTCATTATTATATATATATTTATCTTTAATTTTAAGAATAATATATTCTTTATTTATATTATTATTAATATAAATAATAATATAAAAAATAGGGGAGAGAAAATATTAATTAAGGAAATAAAATTGTTATAAATAAATTATAATATGGTTAAGTTTAAAAAAGGTATTAAATGTTTTAAGCTAAATAATATTTTATTATTTTATAATGGCTTTTATAAAAATATATATAAAAATATAAATAAGGTTATAAATAAAAATATAAATAATTATTGGTAAAATATTAAATATAATATTAATTTAAAATATTAAAAGTTTATAAATATATTTTATAATTAATTAAAAAAATATAAAAGTTTATATAATATTATTAATAATAATAAATTTAAAAATAATAATGTTAAATATATGTTAAAACATGTTTATTATTATAACTTAATTAATTTTTATAATGGGAAGTATAAGTAAAGGTTATTATTTTATATATTTATTTATTCTTATATTTTTACTAGCTTAAGTTTAAAAAGTTACGGAAAATTTTTATTAAACTTATTTATTATTTATTATTAATAATATAAATAATTATATAAATATAAATATTAGTTTAAAGGCTTTTAAAGTATTACTTATTTTTATTTTTAAATTTATTAAATATAACTTAAATATTATATTTAATTTTATTAATTAGTTTTATATAATATATTAATAAAAGTAAAAAGTTTTATAATTAATAGTTTAAATAAAAATATAAGTATTAGTTATTTTTTTTTATTTTAATAGTTAATATTTTTAAATATTATTAGAAAATTTAATATATAAAAAATCTTTTATAATTAATAAATTAAGTAAGGGTATAAGTATTAATTACCTTTTTCCCTTTTTTTTATTTTAATATTTAAGATTAAGTATTATTAAAAGGTTTAATATTTATAAATAGGTTTTAAAATTAAATATAAATATATAAGTAAGCTTTTTTTTTCTTATATTTTATAAGTTTATTAAATAATTATAGTAAATAATTAGTTAAAATAAGTATTTAATAATATTATTATATTTATTTTAATATAAAATATAAAAGTTTTATATAAATATTAATATTATTAATTAAAATGTTTAAGATAAATTATTATTTTATTATTATTACCTTAGTATTTAATATTAATATAATTATAATTTTAAAGGTATTTATTTATTTAATAATATAGTTTTAAATTTTTAATCTAATATTTTTAAAATGTTATTAAATATATATTAAAAAAAATATGTTAATATTAAATAAAATTAGCTTTAAGTTTATATATAAGGTTTAATAAAGCTTTATTTATTGCTTTAAATTTTAAAATTTTTTTATTTATTAGGATATAAATAAATAAGTTAATATTATTTAAAAATATAATTAGAATATATTTTTATTATAACTTTATATAGGATAAACAAGGTTTATTACATAAGTAATAAAGGTTAAAATAAAAATATTATATAGCTATTAATTTAAGGCAAAGAACTATAAGGCACCTACCTTATAATTACTTACCTTATAGCTACTTATCCTATAATTAGCTACCCTATAAATAGCTAAACTTATATTTATAACTAGCTATCTTTCTAATTATAAGCGTTATGTGCTTTAATTATAAGAATATACACTATTATAAATATACTTTTATTTATTCTCTTATAATTAAAATAATTAAAAACTATTTTATAAATATTATAACTCCTTAATTAAACTTATATTATTATTAAAAGATATGTTTATAATACCTTTAACATTATAGAAACACCTTTTTTATAAGAATAACTCTTTGCTTTAATTTAATAATAACCATTATAAGACTTAAATTTATAATTTTAATTTTAAAAAGATTAACTTGAAAAATCTTAACTAATTATAATTATAAAATATAAAAATATTTAATAAAAAGAAGAAAATAAAAAAGAGTTTAAAATATCTTAAAAAAGATTTAGGAAAAGAGAATAATTTATCTTATAAGAAATAACATATATAAATCTATTATGGAATTTATTAAATTATTTTACTTTATATAAATAATTATTATAAATTAAAAAAATATAATTAAGAATACTTACCTATTTATTTTATAAAAAAATAATAAAAATCTTAAACTTAAAAAAAGAAATGATTAATAAAATAATAATAAAGAAAAAAACCTAAGAAATACTAAAATATCTTAAAAGACCTAAAAATTAAACCAAAATATATAATAAATTAAGGAAAATATAAACCCTATATAAAACCTATAAAATTAATTAAAGGTATTAATACCTAATAAAACCTAAAGTAAATATAAGAATAAATATTATTAATAATAAGATAAAAGATTTAACCTTAGCTATAAAGGGGTTATTAACTTAAAACTATTTAAAATAAAAAGCTAAAAATAAGAACTTATAATCCTATTACTATTATAAATATAAAGTAACATTATTACAAAATATTTAATTAAAAAAATTAATAAAAAACCCTTATATACTATAAGATATTATAATATATCCTTACTATTTCCTCTTTTTCTATTATATTTTTAATTAAGCTTATAATTAATGTTTAAATATAATAATTATAAATTTAATAAAAAGGAATAAGAAATTAAAAGATTTAAATAATAATTAATTTAAAACTTATTAATAAAAAATAAGAATATCTTAAAAATTAGAAAAATAAAATATATAAGAAAAATAAAAATAATATAACTTATCCTAAAAAATATAAAAATAGTAACCTTATATCTTTTTATAGGTGAATATAAATAATTCTAAAAATAATAAATATATTCTCCTTTTAAATTAATTAATTAATCCTCTTTTAATATCTTATCCCTTTTTAATCTTTTTTTTTAGCCCTATTAATATTTAGAAAAATAAAAAGAAAGAAAAATAAGAAAAAGCCCTTACTTAAGCCCTTATACTTAATAACTTTAATACCTTATATATATCTTTAAAACCTATTCCTATCCCTAAATTATTAACGAAAATAACTTACTTATAAGGTCTTTATTTAAAATTAAACTTTTATTAAAAAACCTTAATTATTACTTTATTCTTATTATTAAATAATAACTTTAAATAAAATATAAGGAGCTTTAATTAATTTTCTAAAAATATCCCTCCTTTTAACTTAAAACTTTTAAACCTTTTAAAACTTTTAATATTATTATAAGGTATGCTACTATAAGGTAGATTATTATAAAATAATCTTTTATAGGATAGCTTTTAGAAGTTAAAATTATTATTAATTAGGAGTATTAATTAAGTTTAAAAAAGATATATATTTTAATCTTAAAGTAGAAAAAAAGCCCTAAGTGATTTCCTATAAAATACTTAAACTCTAAAGCTAAAATAGCCTAAGATTATTAATTAATTTTCTTTATAAAAAATCCCTTTATAATAAGAAAGTAAAAACCTAAAATATTTAATATAAAATAAATTGTTTATTAAGGAATTATTAAAAGAACCAAAAATATTAAAACTAAAAAGGATAATTAATTTAACCAAATTAATAATTAGTTTATTAATATATTTACCCTTTATATTTATTATCCTTTAACTTTAGCTTAAAGAAAAGTTTAATAATAAATATATATTAATATAACTTAAAAAGATTAAAAATATTTATAATTAACTTTTTCTACTTAATAAGAAAAAAATTAAAAATCTATCAAATTAAGTAAATAAATATAATATTTATTAAAAAATTAAAACTATACTTATTAGTAAAATTATTTAGGAAGAAGCTAAATAAGTATTAAAATTTAAATTTAAAGTTTAAGATTTTAAATAATTTTAATTATAATTTTAAAAGCTTAAAAACCTATCTAAAAGCCTTATCTTATCCTTATCCCTTAATATTTTAAACTATATTTAAAATTTTTCCAATATAATTATTAAAGTAAGGGAGTTTTAAATTATAATAATTAAAAAAGATAAATATATTAAAGCAATCCTTAATTAACTTAATTAATAAGCCTTAAAGGATATAATAATATATTTAAAATTAATATAAGCTTAAATAAAAAAGCTAAAATATAATAAACTAAAAAAATATATTTATAATTAAATATTTTATAAAATAAAAATAACTAATTACTAAAAACTAAACAATATTATCTTATAAGATAAACAACTCTTATAGGATATTTTAAGAAAAAGTTTAAAAAATTCTTAAAAATAAAAGAAATATATTAGCTTTACTATAACTCCTCTGGTTAAATTAAGCCCTAAGATATTACTTAAGGATAAAGGAAAATTAAAAAATAAAATTAATTTAAAATATATTACGAAATAATTAAATAATTTATTTATTAAATAAATTAGCATAAAAAAAGCTATTAATAATTTAAAAAAAAAAGAAAAAGCAATAATTTAAGCCATATTAACCTTAATAAAATATATATATATTTAATTATAAGATTTATATTATAAATAAAATTAATATAATTTAAAGATTAATTAAGTTTAAGGATTAAAATATACCTAAGAAAAATACTTATAATAAAGATAATAAAGGCTTTATAATCTTAAAATTAAATGTTATAATCTTATAATGTTTTAATTAAGCCTATTTTAATATGGTAGCTTTAAACCCTTTACTTATTACTTTTATGGATTTACTATTTTAGATTTTTTAAAATAATATAAGATTATAAATTATTTTATTTTAATCAAATTAAATAATAATAAAATCCTCTATTATTATAATAATAATAAAAGATATAATTTTAAAGAATATTTAAATAACCTTATAATTAACCTTATTCCTAAGGAAGTAATAAAATAAGCTAAGAAAAAATAAAACCTACTAGGATTTTATATCTTAAAATATATATATAATTAAGATTTATTTTAAAGGTAAAAAAAGAAACTAATATTTTATTATATTAATAAGATTATAATTAAAGTAAATTGGCTTAATTTTAAATTAATTAAATTAAATAATTAATAAAATATTTCCCAAAATTAATGTTTAGCTTTATTAGCTTAAATTATTACTATAAGCCATAAGGATAAAATCATTAATATATCTTATCTTATAAAATATAAATAAATTAAAAAAGCTATTAGAAAAGATGGGATTATTTTTATAAAAGGTATTATTAAAAAGAAATTATAAAATGTATATATTAATTAATTAATTAATATTAATATTATAAAAAGGAAAATAAAATCTTTAAAGAAATTTATTAATATTAACTATTTTAAAAATACTAATATAAATAATGTTTTAACTTAAATGTCCCTTAATTAAACTAGATTATATATATCCTAAATAGCTAATTTTTTTTTAGAAATTACTAATAAATTTTAATAAGAAAAGTTAATTAAAAATTTTAAGAAAAAGTTTAATATTTTTTAGGTAAAGTTAATTTAATTTATATTAGGATTTTCTAATTTTATAATTTAATATTTAATAAAATTAGCTAAAAACTAAAAGGTTATATTAAGTAAAAAGATTTAAATTATTATAGAAAAGGTAGAAAAGGAAGTAATTAAAAGTATAATTTTTATAAAGAATTAAAAAAAAAATATTACCCCTTTATAAGGTAATATTTTTATATTTAATATTTTAAAACTAATAATAAAGAATTATAAATAGTTACTTTAGTAAGTTCTTTTATTACTTTTTAACAATTTTAAAATATATTTTTATCCTTACCTATATTTAATAATATATATAGGTCCTTTAGAAAAAGAATTACTAATATTTAAAGTAATTAATATAAGAGTTAAAGTAATGATTTTAACCCTTTCTTATATTAGGACTTATAACTTATTAATATATTAATTAAAGCTTATTTAATTTAATTTTAGAAAAGGATTTAATATATCTTATATTGGAATAATAAAAGGGCTTATTTAATTAGCTAATTAATCATTTAAACTCTTAATTTATATGATAAAAGATTATTATATATTAAGTAAATTATTACTTAGGCTAAATTTTATCTTTTATAATAGGTTAACTTTTCGCTTTAAAATGAATAATATTTTTATAAAAATTATAAACTTTAAGTTTATAATGATTAAAATTTTTTTAATCCTTTATATTATTATTAATTATATTTTAGAAAATTATGTTAAATTTTTTATAATAGAGGAAAATTATTAGTTATTAATTAATAAGGCTTAGTTAATAATAATAATAAGCCTTTTATAAATATCCTTATAAGGTATTATATAATGGCTTAAAAAATATATATAAGAATTAATTTAATATATATATTTTATAATTTAAAGTTATTAATATAAAATATTTATTTTAAAGAAAGAAAAGAATTTATTTTAAAAAATTTTACCTTATAAAAGTTATTTGTATAAGGTAAATTAAAGGGGAAAATATATCTTTTTAAATTTAAATATAATAATTAAGTAATAGCTTTTATAATAGATAATTAATTTAAAAAGGTTATAAAGTAAGTATTTAAGGAAGTATTTAAAAAAGTAAGGAAAAAAGCTAATAAGAGAAACCGTCGAAATTATAAAGCGTATATTTTATAAATTAATATCATATATAAATTAAAGGCGAAAAAAGTTTATCCTATAAATAATATATTTAAGGCTTAGCTTTAAAACTACTAAAAGAAAAGCTTATAAATTTAAAGGGCTTATAAGAAAAATCCGACTCGTTTAAAAACCCGCTATAAAGCTTAAAAATGGCTAAAAACTTTATAATAAAGATAAAATAGTAAGAATAAATTATAAAATATTAATTAAATTTATAAAAATAGGGAAAAAGTATAATTATTTAAATAATAAATGAATTAAGGCATATATCTTATATTAAAAAATGAAAAGGTTTTTAAAGTAATTAAAAAAAAAGTTAAAAAAGGAAGAAAAAAAAGAAAAAGATTATTTATAATAATTATAAATATTTATAAATAAATTATCTTATTATATTAAAATATAAATTTACTAGCTACTTAATTAATTCAAATTATATAAAAGCTATTTTAAAAATAAACCATCTTTATTAGCTTATACAAATTAATTATTTATTAATAAATAATTAAAAAAAAGGGGAAAAAATAAGGCCTTTTTATGTAAATTTTATTCCCTAATTTCCTTTTTAAATAATTAATTTTCTTAATATATAAGTTATTAAATTATCTTATAAAAATATATTTTACCCTATATTAAAAGAATTATAGTTGGTAAAAATAAAACCTTTTTTAAATATTAACGATAAAGCGATTAAAGATTTAAAAAATTCTTATAAAATATATACTTTAAAATATTAATAGATAAAATATTTTTAAAAATATTAAAAAATTAAATAACATTTATTAATTAAAAGGTATACTTCTTCTTAAAAATTATAAAAGTTATAAACTTAAAGTAAAAACTATTATTATCTTTAAAAGGAATTAATTTTATAAATTAAACTAATATTATAATTAATTTAGTTAACATTTTTATAAAATATTTTAAAAACAAAATAATTAATATTAATATAATTTGTATTATTTTAAAAATAATAATAAAAGAAATTTTCCTTAAGTAAGCTATTTTAAAAAGGGATATATTATATATCCTTAATTTTATAATAGATTTAAAAATTAATTAAAAAATAACTTATAATACCTTTATTAATATATCTTAATTTATTATCTATATTATTTATTTTAACTTAAATAATATAAAGTGTTAAAAGGATTTTAATTAAACTTATATAGTTTTATATATTTAAAATATTATAAATAAAATCCTATATAGTTTTAATAGTATAAATTAACCTAATTATAAAAGTAACCATTTTTTATATTAATTATAACTAGTTTGGTATAATATAGAAAATATGTTTATATTAAAATCCCAATTTTATTAATATATTAAAACCTAAAGGTAAGAAAACTTATAAAACTATAAATATTAAATAATTATTATAGGATATTTAGTTTTCTAAATATTAAAGCTTTTATTAAACCTATTATTAAATAATAAAATCTTTAATGTAGTTAAGGATGTTATATTAAATGTTATAATTAAAATTATTTATTTTTAAATTAGAAATAAAAAAGAATATAATTAACCTAATTAACCTAATTAACTTAATTTAAAATTATTAACCACCTTAAAGTGTTAACAAAGATGTAATAAAAGATATTAATATAAATGATAAATGATTAATTTAATTAAATTAAAAGTCCTAAAAATCTTAAAAATTTTAAAATTTTTAAAAATTAATAATTAAAAACCAAATAGTTTTAAAGATAAATTAGTAAATAAATATGCTTATTTATTAAATTTAAATAATTATTACTATCCTTATTTAAGTAAAGGAAGGATGGAATTTTATAAAAATATTTTCTAAAATATTAATACCTTATTTATATTATATAAGTAATAAGATAATAATTTAAAAAATATAACCTATTATCTTTAATTAAACTTTCTTATAAAATAGAAAAGTTAAAATGAATATAAAATATAAATAAATTATATTAATAACACTTTATAAAAAAAATATATCTTTTAAAATAAAATAATAAAACCTTATTAATAAATAAAAATAAATTAAAGATCTAATATATATAAAAAAAAATAAAAAAGTAAAGAAATAATAAAAGCACTTTTAATATAATTAATAATTTAAGAAATTAGGAAGGTTTAAAATTTATTTACTTAATAATTAAAAAAATAAATATTATTTATCCTAAAAATATTCTTTTTTTTAATATATTTTCTTATATATAATACTTTTAAAAAGAATTTTTCTTTTAATATAATTTATTAAGAATATCTTTATTATATTTAAAAAGGTATAATTTAGGGTAAAAAATTATAAGATATTTGCCCTATAGTTATTTATCTTATAACTACTTACCTTATAATTAATTACCCTATAAATAGCTAAATTTATATTTATAACTAACTATTTTCTTAATTATAAGCATTATATGTTTTAATTATAAAAATATATACTATTATAAATATATTTTTATTTATTCTTTTATAATTAAAATAATTAAAAATTATTTTATAAATATTATAACTCCTTAATTAAACTTATATTATTATTAAAAAATATGTTTATAACGCCTTTAGCGTTATAGAAACACCTTTCCTATAGGAGCGGCTTTTCGCTTTAATTTACTATTATTATATATTTAAAAGTAAGGCTATTTTTAAATGTATTATTATTATATTTAAAATGGTTTATATAAGTTAATATATATATAATATAAAGCTATTAAATAGCTTTATGGTTTTATTTAACACATTAATTAATTAAGGCTAAGCTTTATAAATAAATATATTTTAACATTAGTAAATTTTTTTTCTTTTATATTTTTTTTTATATTTTATTATCTTTTTAATAGTTATTTATAAATTGTATTAAGTTTTCTTAATTAAATGTTTTCATTATTACTAATTTATATCCTTTTATATTTTATTATTATATTAATTAATAACCGATTTATAGCTATTAATAATTATTTAATTTAATTATATTAAATAATTAAATCAATGTTAATTTAAAATAATTAAAGTAATTAATTATTAATAGTTTTTTTCTTTTTTTAATTGGTTAATTAATAGCTTAAGTTTATATAATAAAGTTTTAAAATAAAACTTTAACATATATAAGCTTTATATTAAGTATTAGGTTTATTAATAAGTTTAAATTTCCTTTTCTTTTATTAACAAGTTTTAAGGTGTATATAAAATGGTTTTATTATTATTAATTAAGGAATTAATATAATTATATTAATAAAAGTATTAATAACTATATTAGTAACTATATTAGTAGTTATATTAAAAGATTAATAATTATTTAACTATATTAAAAAGTTAATAATTATATAAAAGGATTAATAGTTATATTTTTAACTATATTTTTAATTATATAAAAAGCTTTATTAATAAATGTTTAATAGTTTTTCTTTTTTTAATAGTTTAAAAAAACTTTAAAAAGTTTTATAGTAAAGTTTTATAAAGCTTTAATATATGTGAGCTTTATATTAACTTTAAATTTATTAATAGCTTTAAATTTTTT
The DNA here is from genome assembly GCA_002120305.1 of Hypoxylon sp. CO27-5. Classification (NCBI taxonomy): domain Eukaryota; kingdom Fungi; phylum Ascomycota; class Sordariomycetes; order Xylariales; family Hypoxylaceae; genus Hypoxylon; species Hypoxylon sp. CO27-5. Next base: position 131,301 of record KZ112540.1, on the reverse strand, counting down.
CTCCTTTATTAATAAGTTTTAAAATGTATACGAGTTTATATAAAATAACCTTATTAATTAAAAAATTATTAATAAAATATTTTAATAACTGTTTAATTATATAGTTGTATTAATAAATTAATAAGTATATTAATAATTATATTATTAAATTAATAGTTATATTTTTAGTTATATTAAAAATTATATTAAAAAATTAATAATTATTTAATTATATTAAAAGTTTTATTAAAAGTAATATAAAATATTATATTAAAAAATTAATAGCTATTTAATTATAAAAGTTATATTAATAACTATTTAATAGTTTTTCTTTTTTTTAATAGCTTAAGCTAATATAATAAAGCTTTAAAATAAAACCTTATAATAGTTATATAGTTATTTTAATAGTTATATTAAAATATAAGTATATTAAAAGGTGTATTAATAACTAATTAGTTTAGTAAGGTTAGCTTTTAAATATATAATTATATGGTTATTTAATAGTAATAGGTTTAATTATAAATAATCCTATTATAATTAAAATATTAAAAATAAAGTGGTTAAGGTATTAAATTATTATAAAAGTTATTAAATTACAATGAAAGTTATTAAATTAATTCTTTTCTTATAAAAATTACATTATTAATTTATTAATAAGCTTTAAGTATAATATTTTTTATAATAAAGGTTATTAATAAGGTAGCTTAATAAATTTAATAACTAATAAGCTTAATTAAAAGATTGGCTTTTAAGTTAATAACTATTTAATAATAATAGTTTAATCGTAAAAAATATTATTATAATAAAAATATTAAAAATAAGGTAATTAAGTTATTAAATTAAATCTTTTCTTATAAAAATAACGTTATTAACTTATTAAAAAGCCTTAAATATTATATTTATAATAAAGTTTTAAAAAGACTATTAACTAATTTAATTAAAAGATTAGCTTTTAAGTTAATAATTATTTAATAATAATAGCTTAATTGTAAAAAATATTATTAAATATAAGGTAATATTTAAAGTGTATTAAATTAAATCTTTTAAAAAAATTATGTTATTAACTTATTTAAAAGCTTTAAATATAATATCTTTTATAATAAAAATTTAAAAAGGGATAAAAAGGTATGAAATTAATTTAAATAAGTTTTATATAATAAAGTAATATATTTTTTTAAATTTAATTAAAGTAAAAGGCTATACGTAATAATATAAAGTTTAAGTAATCCACTTTTTTAATAATTTTCTAGGCTTTTTTAATGTGTAATAAATGTAAATTTATTAACATATTAAACGCCTTAAAACCTTTAAGTTAGCAAAAAATTAGGATTAATTTTAATAAACTTTATATAATAGTTAATTAAAGTAATATATTTGTTTAATCTAATTAAAATAAATAAGTTTTATATAATAAGTTATTAAAGTAATATATTTTTTAATAATCTTTTAAGCTTATTTCTTTTTATTTAAATCGTTTAAATATAAGGCCTTATTAAATTTTTTTAAATAAAATTTTAAGTAATTAAATTAATGTGTAATTAATTTAATTATTTTGTTAATTATTAATTAATATAGGATAAATAAGGTTTATTATATAAGTAATAAAAGTTAAAATAAAAATATTATATAATTATTACTATATATTTAAAAATAAAGCTATTTTTAAATATATTATTATTATATTTAAAATAGTTTATATAGGTTAATATGTGTGTAACATAAGGTTATTAAATAGTTTTATAACCTTATTTAACACATTAACTAATTAAGGCTAAACCTTATAAGTAAATATATTTTAACATTTTATATTTTTTTTAATTTATAAATTTCTTAATATTTTTTTATAAAAAATAGAAAAATACGTTTATAATTAATAAAAAAAGATATATTTAAATATTTTTAAAGGATTATTAATTAAAATTATATTAACCTTTTTATATTTAAATTAAAAAGGTAATTATTAGTAAATTTAACTTTTTATTAATAAATATAATTAGGGATAAAAAAGATTTTTCCTATTACTTATAAAAAATAATGTAAAAAAAGAAATAAGTAATTCTTAAAGAAAATAAAGAAAGTATTATTTTATTTTTAAATTTTAAAAAGTAATATGTTTTAATATTAAAAAAAATAATAATTATAATAAGAAGTTATAAATCTTTATTTAATATATTAATTATTTATATTTTTATATTTATATTTTATATATTTTTTATAAATATTTTATTAAATAAAAGGTATAAATATAAAGTATATATTTTAAAAAGGATATAAAGTTACTTTTATTAATAATATGGGAATAATTTAAATTTAAAGGTAATTTGTTTTTAAGGATAACTTATTTTTAAGGATAATTTATTTTTAAGGATGGCTTATTTTTAAGAATGGCTTAATTTTAAGGTTAATTTATTTTTTAAAATAGTTTATTTTTAAGGATAATTTGTTTTTAAAAATAGCTTATTTTTAAAAATAATTTAATTTTAAAGATAGCTTATTTTTAAGGATAGTTTATTTTTAAGGATAGTTTAACTTTAAAAATAGTTTAACTTTAAAGATAGCTTATTTTTAAAAATGGTTTATTTTTAAGGATAATTTAATTTTAAAAATGGTTTATTTTTAAAAGTAATTTAATTTTAAAAGTAATTTATCTTTAAAAATAGCTAAAAATAAATAACATATAATAAGTAAATAAGGATATAATATTATAAAGGATTTAATAAACCTTTAGGAAATTTAAGTTAAGAAAAAAAAAATTAAATATATAAAGAAAAAAATAATAATATAAATATTAAAGTATTAATTATTAATAATTTAAATAATAATAAAATATTAGGTATTTACTTAAGTAATAATTAAGGCGTATATATAAGTTTAATATTATAAATTAAGCAAAGTATGTTTTTTATTACCGCTTTTTTTTCCTTAGCTTTTATTATTATTAATTAATATATATATAAATATATTAAATTTATATTTTTATATTTACTTATTTACTTTATTTAATATTTATATGTTATATTTATTTATTAATAATAATAAAAATATTTAACTTATAAACCCTTTATTTAAATTATAATTAGAAAATATAATTAGTTATATTTTAATATATATTTATATATAGTTTATTATTTTATTAGTTTTAATTATCCTTAAAAGTAATATATATATTATATTAAATAAATACTTATATAATATTTAAAAAATTAATAATAATTATATTTATGTTTATAAAATTAATTAAAAATTAAGGTATATATTAATACTTATTTTTAAAATATATATACCCCTTTTTTAAACTTTACTCCTATATAATATTTATTTGTTTATTAATACTTATTATTTATTCTTATTTATTAACTAATATTTATTATAGGTTTAATTTTTAAAAGACTTATTATATTAAAGCTTTATATAATTTATTTAAAAAGGTTAAATTAAATTAAGCCTAATATTAGTTAAAAAGTTATTTTTAATATTATATTTTAAAAATGAAAAATTAATTTTATTAAGTAAAATAATAAAGCTTTTAATCCTTTTAATATTAATTTAATAATTTTTAAACTTATAAATAATAGCTTAAGCTTTAATTAAAATTAAGTAAAAATCTTTAATTAAAATTTCATTAAAAAGGATTATTTTTTAATTAAGTTTTAATTATTTATTAATATTTCTTTTTATAAAAAGGTTAAAAATAAGTTAAATATAATAATAAATAATATAAACCTTATTAAATATATAAATTAAATCTTAGTTAAAATTAAAAAATATATGTAAGTAATGTTATTACTTTAATAATTAATAATTTAAATATATAAATATTTTTATTATATATATAAATATATTTAAAAAAAATATTAATAAAAATTATAGCTTAAAATTAAATAAACTTTTTTATTAAAAAAGTAATATTAATATTAAGTATATTATTATTAAAAAATTAAACTTATATTTTTACTTATTTTTAATTATAAAGGTAATTTTTTATTAACTTTTTTTAATTGTAAAAATCTTTTTAATATATTATAATTATATATATAATAATAATTAATATTATTTTACCTTTAAAATATACTTATAAAAGTTATAAAATAAATAGAAATATATTTTAATATTATATTATTATATTAAATTATTTAAATAATATTTATATTAAATATTATTATAATAATAATAAAAGTAAGTATTTTTATAAAATTAATATATTAAATATTAGTTATAATAATATTTATTAAAATATAATTATTATTTTAATTTTTATAAATATTAATAAATATAAAAAGCTAATTAATTTATTTTTAATAATTATAAAGTTAAATAAACTTTATTTAATTTTTAATAATAAAATATAATTTATTAAAAATTAGTAATATAACTTTAATATTTTAATATAGCTTTTTATTTTTATAAGTTAAATAAAAAAAATAAAATATTAAATTTATTTATAACTTTATAAAAATATTTAAATATATTATTATTATTATTATTAAATAAAAAGTATAAATATTATCTTTAAAAATTTAGTTTATAAGAAAATAATTATTACTTAATAAATAATTATTTAATAGTTAATGTTATATATTATTTATAATTAATTATAATAAAATATTATTATTAATTAATTAAGCTTTTTTTAAAAAGTTATAAAGAAATAATAATAATATTAATAATATAAGGTATAATTAATTAAATAATATATTTTTTAAATAAGCTAATTAAAATAATTTTAATAATATAAGTTTTATTTTATTATATTTTTTTAATAATATTATTAATTAATAAATATTAACGTAATAAATCGGCTTTTTTAAAACTTTTAATAATTATTATAATAGCTTTTACTTTATATAATATAAGGCTTTAATTACTATTTAATTTTTTATTTAACTTTTATATTTAAAAGATAATATATTAAAATAAAATTTATATTATTAAAATCGCTTTAATTAATTTTTTTAAAATATTTAAATCTTAATTATATATATTTAATAGCGTTAAAGTTATTTATATATTTTTATAATAATTTTATTATAAATATAATATAAGTAAGCCTAAATATTATAAATTTTGAGAAATCATATTTATTAACGTGTTGGCGGAATATCATCACCTGGTCCGGGGTGCTAAAGTCTACCAACCCCTGGTTTTCTGATCTCGGGGGTTCCATTCCAACAAGTAACCAACTACATATTACCTACCGTACAACAACACCAGCTACATACATACCTTTACAAACCCATACTACGCGTCGTTCTGCCTGGACTTATACGCCACCATATGACACCATATTACATCTCAACTGTCTCTTATTCTTTGAATTTTCTTGTCCCTCTTAGACTTCACCTAGAATGAGTCGGATTGCTGTCAAGATGGATACAGACACCATTCCCGTTACCGGTGTTGAAGAATTAGAAAAGCATTTAGACGAGTTGCTGGCAGATCCAACTCTGTCACCAACTCACAAGTTGTTTGACCATGTAGAACTTCAACTTACAGGTGCGCTTCCTTAAACAGCCATTATCATATGCATCTAGTTTGAATATGAGGTACTAACCAAGTCCTCACAGATGCTAACATTCCTCCTTTAATTCCGAGGCTTCTCCCAAAAATCACCGAGATCCTCAAGCAATACCAGCAGGACCCAGCGATTTTATGTAGCTTGGCCATCAAGCTGCTTGGTCCACTTAACTTCACCCAGATACTATCTCTAGCCTCAGAGGAGGCCCTGATACAAGCGCTACGGTCCCCTGCGCCATCCGCGAACATCCTTGCTATGACTGTTCTTGAAAAGGCGGCCAAGTCACCAAGCGATGCCGCCATTTTGGCTATGATGAACAACGTTGTCACTAATTTTCTAACCCAGTGGCTGAGCGCACCACAGGTTGAAGTTGGCGAGAAGGGGTCTAGAGTCTTGAGTGACCTTCTAGATGTTGACTGCGACACTCGGCCGCCGGACGGAGTATCTGTGAACGGAATGGAGATTGCTGTTAGGAAGCCACCCGGTCAGGGGCTTGTGTGGCGAAGAATCTTCCATGATCGCGACATATATGACCTAATATTGTCTCTCTGCAGTAGCGGTACACTCGGCACTCAGCAACAGTCGCTAGCTCAGGGTCGTTTACTCAGAGTCCTACCACGCTTATCAGCTCTCAACTTCCGTGCCGTTACCTGGACAGACTTTACCGACTTAAATCAGCACTACGGCAACTTCTCTGACAATGGTGGATTACTACATTTTGCCGCTTTACACATGGTCAATAAAGAAGACATGTTGGTGCACCTCAACCTTATTGACTTTTTCGAAGCTCTCTTAAGTATTCAGCGGATTACGCCATTTTCTACGTACAAGATGGATACCCTCGCCAAGCTGGTGAAGGATGCTACTGCCCAAGACAACGTCCTGAAGGCAGCAATCCTTACTTTACCCGAGCGTACGGTGCCTGAAGAGGCTGAAGACCTAGGGCGATTCATCCAAGAGATCTTGAATTCTCAATAAATATCAAAAAAGGACAGCACCTATGTTGTCCCGTTATTCTCAATATTCGAAGATGATGAGACAATTGGTACAAATTGATTCCGGGTATACTTCTATGAAACCAGTATTGCTACATGAACTTCCGTATTCTAGCAACTTCATTGAAAGAGCCCAAGTACCCTGACAACTCCTAGTTCTCATTTTTCTCATTCACGTGTACTCAATCAGCAACGGCAGCCTACACCGTAAAGCTCAATACTGACGTCCTGGTTTTTGATGAACGGCATGCGACCAGTATAACCCTTCACGTTAGCCATGATAGTTGCATCTATCCATCGGCCTATTGGTGGTGGCCTCCTGAAAAATTCCATGTCGTCCAGACTTCTCACACAGAATTCTCGTTCCTCCTCGTTTGCAGATTCGTAAGAAAATGCTAGCGCCGCCGTGTACTCGATTGCGAGGGGCCTCTGCGTCCTCATCCAGGGATAAGACATCCATATACGTTGGCTGTATTCTCTACATTTCTTCATCACACTTGGAGCATAATGTTCCAGGACTGAGTTCGCCTCTTGTATAGTTCGATAGATGATGATGCTATACATTGCATGAATGTAAAAAAATTTCGCGGTGTCGATGTCTCGGAATTGGTAACATCTCGGGAATAAGTCCACGTCCAGGAAATTGTCTACCTCGATTACTTCGCCCGACTCCATCAGTGAAGACAAGATCGTTTCGTTCTCGTTCTCTAGATACTCGATAACTGGTGTCGCTCTAAGGATAAGCTCAGCTGCCGTCATGGTATCGGAGGGGTCCTGGCAGAGTACACGGACTAGCCTGACCAAAGTTGGCCAGACGGTCATCTCGATCCATAGTCTATACATGGCTTTGACGACGGGCCGTAGCATACTCCCATCTATAGCCTGCCTAAAAGCTGTTATCCACTCGTGGTGCATGAACACGCTGTCTCTCCCCAGCCGTACGTCTTCTTGCAGCTAATACCGATAATTACCATTAGTTATTGGAGCCCCAGTATGGATATCAAGACCTCATATACAAGAGATCGTTTGCAACCCCAACTTACCATGTTGAAAAAGCTGTCGAACGTAGCGTACAATCCAAGATCATTGAAGCCCTGCCATGGACCTCCTCGGCTTATGACGGCGGTTAGCCCTGCTGCGTGGTGCTCTTGATTCGCACCCCGTACGAAGTCATATGTGAGCTGGTTGTCGCACAACAGCCATTAGCTAACCACATCTTCAATCCCCGTAGGAATACCGGCTTCAATGTAGTCTCGGACTCACCTCAAGCTTCTGCAGTAACCATTGTGCTGCGATCGTGTCCGTCGCTAAGCCTTGCTCGGGTGCTTCGAGTGCTTTTCGTAAACTTCCCAAGGCCCGCATATGCAATCGTAAGTCCAACCACGTCTCTGGCGTTGATGTATCCCTTTGACTATTGGACCAAGATGCGACGACCAATTCCACCGTGTGTCGCAATACCTGGCTGTCTGACCCGATTGACAGTCGCTGCGGTATCATCTTTATTGAAGGGCCCCATATAACTAAATCATGGCCTGTCCCTGACGCCGCGTTTATACAAGAGATGAATTGAGCTGCTAGTCGATCCGATGGGCTCATAACCGGTGACGGCGTAGGCGACGGTGTCGGCCTACCGGACTTCACACTTCTAGGACGGTGCGGGCGTGCTAAGCGCATCCGGTGAAATGTGCCGGAGCCTATGGCGGCAGTATACTCTTTCATATCAACAATAATGGTCCCTCCTGGGCTCGTCCACCTTGACAGGGCATCTTGGGTCTGGCTACTGGCATCGCAAGAGGATATGCTAGCGTCATCTGAGTCGCTTGATTTAGGAGTTCGTTCCTCGTTATGGCATCCGTTGACCACAAATTTATAATTGTTCCGAGCCCCGGAACAGACCTTACCGGCTCGAGCACATGCACCGCATGTCGGCCAGTTCTCGTCGCACTATTGAAGTATGTTAAATGGGGGTAATGAAGAGGTGTGAATAACATCACATCGCTTACCTTAGTCTTCCGCAGTTTGCAAAATGTGCATCGGTTACTCTTTGGTATTCCGACCATGATTCGGAGAGTGACTGGACCTGGTCGGCGTCGATTATATTAATATATCAATTGTTTATGAGAATGAGTCGGTCGAGGGCCCTTTCTCCTTATTCGATCCCGTTGATGCTTGCTGCAGGTACGACGTACTCATGAAGTTAGATGTCACATCAAACCTCCTGATCGGTGAGGCCAGCCGTTTATTAATCATACCAAGGTATCTGGATCGCCTGGAGGGACACTCACATTCGATGCCGCGTCGCGTAGCTGTCCAGGCTAAATTTCCTGAGAAGTGGACCAATGGATAGGACTCCAGGACTTTCACATCTGATGAGCCACGATACGAAGCCCGTCGTCAGGGGTCTGCAGCAAGGTACAGCCCATTAAGTTTGGGGCTCTGTAACGGTGTCTCCAGACGGCGGTCAGGGTCAGGGTCAGGGTCAAGGTCTGAGCTCCTTCGCCCCCCACGTATAAGTTAACCTTGGTAGAATCCAATTGTAGCGTGAGTGAATCGGATCTTTTCAGAACATGTAGAGTTGTTCTTAACAATCAATTCAAGAATTCAAGACTGAATAGCAACCCCTGATACAGTTGTAGGGTTCCGATGCTTCATTTGTAGTCATTGCAGTTAGGTAGCTAGGGCTGAGTCTATGTAATAAAGAGATGAACGATGGCCAATGCAGTATAAACCAAACTTGGGCACTTTTCTACGCCGCTTATCTGGGGAGCTAACTTGTGAGAGGAGACGGAGACACATCAAAGGCAGGGCTTGGCTATTACTTAAGCATGTTCTGACTTCTTCCGGTAAGAGATCTGCACCGGTTCCTAGAGTCCATCCTCTCTCACGTAATCACTTTGAATTGTATGCAGCATCTATGTAGCTGGAAAGCTTCGACTGTGCCGTGGTAAGGCTGATTTTTGTTCCAATACGCCGGTTCAACTCAGGGGCAGGAGAAGAACAAGCTTTAGGTTGTGAAACAAGAACCTCGGACATAGCCGGCTATGCCCTGAATAGTTATTTTGGGCGATAAAACCTCTAGAGGCGCAATAGCACATAACATTAGTACCAGGTGTCATCGTTAACCCCCTTGTTCCTGTCTATAATCGAACGCTTCTAGAATACTGTCGACACCTTCGTCTCCACTCGCTCATGGCTTCCTATCTAGGCAATGAATCACAGAACTGCCGATAGTTAAGAGAAGAAGTGGATTGTTGACTTGTTAGAATTGGCCAATCACGGGCCGTGCGCAACATGGTTCCCGAAGAGGAAATTTGTATTATAGATACCTCAATCCGAGCTTAGATGAAGAACCTGGTCTTAATCCTAACCGATCCCCGATCCTCTCTCGTTTGTCCTAAGGAACCTACCACACGATTGGGAGGTGTGTACTTAGCTCTTCTTCGAAAATTAGCACCACACATATGACCTCGAGGGCTAATATCGTGAAGGAGCCACTGTAGGTGTGACATCATGAGCTATATAGTTCCCAGGATAGAGCCCATAGCTAACTAAAATGTACCACGGAGCATAACAAATAAGATTTAAACATTCTATATACACCTTTAGCTCCTTTTCCCCTTCTGGAAGCTAAGTGCGGTGTTATACAGTTATGCCACTCGCATTACCTTCTCAGCTACCTCTGAGGCTGAAGGGAAATAAAAAAAAAAGGGGGGGCGGAGGGGGATTTGACATTGGCACTAGACAGATCTTCACCAATACCTGGTAGGCTATTACTCTCTACTTCCTATTATCTTGTTGCCATGCGGAGGAGGTGTAATAGTGATAGCCTCTTACGAGATTGTAACACAGCATATCTTACTTATAACACTACGCTGTCTTCAACATGTATAGCTCGCGCTTTTAAAAAAAAAAAAAAGGGAACCCGAATGCCGCCCAATACTATGGCCTTTGTGTCCTCTCTACTACCTGATTTGCGTACACATATTTGACGTCACATATCAGATGCACATAGCATGGGTAGATAGGCCATGAGAAGAGTTGACCGGGGAGTAATACGGGGTCCTATCCAATCACAACCTCACCCCAGCATATCGCACTCTCATAATGACCTAGTCTACCCAACTATCAAGCCATTCTTTCACCTCACGCCCTGTCTAATGCTCAAAAGGCCGATCATGCAACTCGAGCAGCCCCGAGTGATAGGATAGGCGAAAGTACGGTTCTCGTACTCAGCTCTAACGCCACAACACCACATCATTCTTGTAGGATTTGCAATTTGTTCAGCCCTACATGGTGAATGCTCATTCATCCAGCCCGAATTGAACCACACTATGCTATGGAACAGGTCCTACCATAAGCGCATGCATAGGTACCTAAGGTAACTGTTGACAAGCACATTCAACTTATATAATATACTACCCTTGCTCAACTGTTTTTCGTACCTAACTTCTCCATGTCGACAATCTGTGATGATTAGGTAGGTTAGGTACCTAATCGTATATCGCAATCTCTTGCAAGCTCATGCAGTCATTCTATCCAATTTTCCCTCCTTCCTCCTTGCCCTCCTTACCCCCCTTTTCTTAACAGACAACACATGCTTCGGGAAGCGAGTAGTAGTAAGCAAGCGCCGAAAGAGCGAGAATATTGGGAGATGTATAAGCAACAATTGTCACACCTGTGCATGTCAACATTACTCCAAGTGGGTAACGTAAGCATGCCGGCACCTACGAACCAACCCGTACAACGTACAATCCGACGACTTAGTCTCACTGAGTCTGGACGGGACGATGATAGAAATGCCAGGAAGCAGTAAGTTATGTGGAGGTCAAGAGATCAGCAACAGCCAAGGCAGACTGATAAGTGATTACTTGTACAATTTTTGGTAAATATTAGGTGGACCGCCCGCTGCTCATCATCATCTCATCTCAGCGTAACCGCGCGGAAGAACCCCAGTCAGCAAAACCGTCTGTGTAACGCTTTCGTAACCGCATTTGCTTCTTTTCTGGCTTGCCTCACCTCCTTCCCAAAACAATACACCGTGCGAAGACGACGTCATGACGCGCTTCATGTGACGGTATTCTATGAAGAGAACACCGGAGGCCGTCGTGACAGGTAAGGGTGTCTAGAATGATCTCGGCAAAGTAAAGACGGCGCCCTAGCCCGGTTTAGATTAGGATACGGACGATGAAAACGCTTGTTTAACACCCTCAGGTATCAAACGCGAAACGCTGCGAGACTGCGGCTTCGCGTGCACGATATATTAGGTAGGCTTGGCAACTCGGTTTCCACTCCTTCGAGGGTTCTTGAGAGTAGGGCTTGATACAACCTAACAGCAACCTTCATATCATTTCTGCAAGCGAAAATCGTTCAATTGTATAATACACCACTTCTAAACCCACGTACGTAAATATGTACACACGCAATACACCAAGAAACAGGTGTATCATGCAAGAATAGCTTGCTGGTAACGGATTCCCCCCGACCAAACACCAAATGCGACCGAAGTCTATTAATCACGTCCATTTTGTTCCAATGCCCTTTGAAGACAAATCAATACTTGCGACGACTACGTCTCCATCTTCTTCTAGGTAGACTGCACAGTGCCATGTGGCTACCGCGATTTGCGTCCGTATTGGGATCAAGTTCGCCCACCTTATGCTCTCATACCAACCATACCGACTTCGCCTACTTCAAGCTCTACGGTCGGGGTCTCCGCGCTTATGCCAACACTGGCAACACTCTCTCGCCGACCGCCGGGCATGTCCTTAATTCCGAGCCCAACCTCGCCAACCTTCCTCAAAACCGCAAGCAACGCACCCCTCAAATCAGAGCTAAGTTCTTTACCAAGTAACTCGACGACTAGAGGGTAAAAGGCATGGATGTGTTCGCCAAATTCTTTATCAGGCCACGTAGAGTAGCCTTCAAGCACGTCAACGACGACTGGTCGCCAGGCTACAATGTTACGTTGTTGGGATTCCTCTTCAAGCGCGAGGTAACCACTGATGACGTCCTTGCAGAGAGGTACCAGAGCTTTCTCAACTTCAGGCCTATACTCTGCGCGCGAAGGTGACGTGTCCGCGAACATTCTGAACAGAATTTGAATATAGGTTGCCGCGGAACCGCTCTCCTGCTTGAGGAGATTTGGCGGCTGCTTCATAAAGCCTTCACGCCATAGGCGCATACGGAGGTCCTTATCCTCGTTGAACCGTCTAGCGAAAAGGAACGATTTCTTGAGCAGTGCCATTAGCCGTAGCAATTCCGTAGACGGTATCTGAGCATAGACAGCGTCATTGGAGAAGAGCTCGTTAACTGTTTCGATCATGAGAAGCTGAAGGACGCAGCGAGAAATGATGCGGTTGAAGAAACGCCGTCGAGCTGCTGTTACCACCACGGGCTGCTGCTGGAGCGAAGAAGCAGGCTTATAGTCTTCGAGACGGGCAGACGCTGCACCGTTTGTTGCTTCCGCACTTGGCGTCTGAGGAGTGGCACCTGTAGCAGATTCAACTCCAGAAGAGATGCTACCCTTATCAGTGCCATTAATCTTTAGGGATTTCTCATCTGTATGTGTCTCGCCTGTAGGTGTGAGAGGCACTTCGAATCCCAGACCGTTAGGCGGTGGGGACAACGCAGCCGGGGCGTTGATAGTTGCAGCCTGGAAGAGCTGATAAGCTGTTGTCCTTTCGAACAACTCGCAGAATGCTCCGACAATCTGGGCCCAGTGGCCATCGGTAAATTTAGTGACATTCTGTAGGATCAGCTGTTGCAGACAGTTGCTGCCGATCCTAGCGATGGTGTCATTTTCCTGACATATACAGAGCGCCAGCAGTTCGAGGAAGCGATCTAACATATACTCTAAGGAGTCGAAATAGTGAGTGAAGAGGATAATCATGTTGCGCAGGGCTTGAATCATAGTCGTTGAGAGCCACACAGACAGCTCTTCGTGGTTGAGAGCATTGGACATCTCCGGCCTTGACCGCAGAACCATGAAGATAGGGTAAAGCTGCTGTCTCCATAAGATGTCCCAGAAATCCGATGGGAAGTCACCACCATATTTGAGTAAGGCTTCGAAGAAATAGTTCAATGCATTTGATCGAACTTCCAAGTCTTCACCCGTCATTAAGACATCATGAAATGCGAACAGAACAGGAAACCAGAAACCCTCCTCGATAGAGGTACCACTCTGCTGCCTAGACAGAGTGTCGGGAGACTTCAACGTATTGCCATCTGGTGTCGAGTTAGACTTTTGCGATAGTGGGCATTCCGGAGTCTTGAGCATCTTTGGTATTATCGATTTTAGCGTCTCCATTGCCTGGAGACTCTTTTTCTGAAATTTGATGTTCTTTGAAAATTCCGTAAGACAGACGATCAAATCGGTAAAGGCACCTTGAGAAATAACAACACCGAAGCGTGTCTTGTAGACGAGGGTGACGTTTTCATACGCCAAGTTCACGATAGTTTCGTTGGGGTCTCGCGCCGCAACAGTGAAGACCCCGAACATTGTCCTCCAACCAGACCGAATATTCTCGCCCCGAGCCTGGATCATCTGGATCAGACACCGCAGAGCCATGTCCTTGACGGTGAGGTTGATTGAGTTGGCCATGACGTGCTCAAAAGGTTTTAGGAAGTCTTTCTGGAATTTGAATCCGGGAAGCTCTTCAATCTCCATGAAGCGCATCGATAACTGTCGCAGCGAATCGAGTGCGAAATATACGATCGCTGTATTGTTGTGACATCCCACTTTATTGAAATGCTCGCCAAGCACCACCCAGATATTAGTCCACTCGAAACGGACACGGGTCATGTTGTAGTAACTAATCTCGACGATTTTCTGCAAGCTGTACGTGCGCGGCGAGTCGTTGGAGCCCGATACTTTGATTTCATCCCAGCTTACTTCGGTCAAGGCTTTGGCGAAGTGCACGATAGCTTCACCATTGAGGTTCGCCGTATTACTGAAAATTCGGTCTACACTCTTGATGACTTCATCAGATCTGCTCTCGAGTGCTATTTCCATAGAGAAACCTCTCGGACCAGGGTTCGATCGATTTCGTCTTCGCGTAGAAGCTGTCGATTTACGCGATTCGCTGGTATTCGTTCTCTCCGGTGGCATGAAGCGAGCTTTGGAAACATCAGGAATGGCGCCCTCGTCGACACCCCCAGTAATGAGTTGCAGCCGGTCGAGCTGACTGATACACATAAGAATGTCTTTCCATGATTCTTTCAAGTAATTGCCCTCTGTTTGTCCTAGCTCTAGGATGACTCGAAGGGCTTCGACATTCTTTGCGAGGATCTGTTGGGGGTTGTTCAGGTTCGTAGCATTTTTCAGGGCAGACATAAATGCTTCTCGCGGAGTCGCTAGGTCGAAGAGGCAAGCGATTTTGATAGCTTGCTTCATCCCCTCCAGACACAGCTTGTTGACTTCCAGATTTTGAGCCTTTTGCATCTGACTCGAGAAAGCAGAGAAGAACGACATCCAAGTCACATCAAACATGGGCCCAACGTGCTTGAAAGAAGTTGCAGGGATGAACTTAATCCCAGCTTTTGCGGCGTTTTTTCGTTGGTTCTTAAATAAATTCTTGAAAAGTTGCTCTGAACGAAGCGAGATTTCCTCGGATTGTTGCACATATGCCTCTCGCTGCAAATCCCTACCGACATTCGATAGAGCTTGGCCGAGTCCAGCAAATCCAGACGACTGCGTAGGTAAATTGCCTGCTGCAGCCGCAGCCTCACGCTCACTTTTGAGAACAATTTCATTGCTGGCAATTTCGTCATAAATGCCGATAAGATATTCATCCGGCAGATCAGCATTGTCATTGATGCCTCTGTTATTCTTGATGAAATCTTCCTTGGTCATGCGTCGAGCGATCTTGCTGCTGTGTAGATCTGTGTTGAGTAAAATGACCGAATACGCCAGAACGTAAGCTGTGTCTGCATTGGCAAAGGCATTTGGATTACCCATTACATAGCGATTCGCAAACTTCAGCATGAATCGATCGATTTTCTGAGCTTCGCCAGGAAGACGGAACGACTGGAGGAATTGCCGTAATGCGTCGACAAAACGCCTCTTGGTGAAATCCATGGTGTCAACAAAAGCATGCATGATTTCGATATTCTTTGCATCACCTTCGCCGAGATATTCACCAATTTGCGCCTTGTCAAGCCGGTCATCCGAGATTAAAAACTTAGCTATGTCCTCGGGCTTGTCACTGGGAATAAACCCTTCTTGGATTAAAAGCTTGATTCCCTTCTTCGGCTTAAAGTTGAACTGGCGGATAGCGTTAGCTAACGCCGTTTTTCGAGCCTTCTCTTTTTCTAACTGGGCTGGGTCGTCATCGACAACGGGGGTTGATGGGGGTAAGGGCGTTTCAAGACGAGAACTACTATCGGCAGCCGAAGGATCGATGGACTCTCGAATATCGTCTACAGAAGCACGCGTATCACTATCCCGCGACGCCCCATTAACGTCTGGGCGTCCAACGGCAGACCAATTGACGAGCGACCGTAAAGCCTCAACAAGAGAGTCTAAAGCCGTCCTCTTAATCACGTACTCTCGAGGTATCTCGGGTTCGGGTTCACTAGGGGGTACGATATCTCTCACGTTCAATGGCGGCGGTAACATTCCCTTTAGTTGCCACTCCGAGCCGTTATGACTGTTCGAGTTCTTTTCCTCATATAGTTGCTCCTGGGCTGCAGTGACTTGTACCGGGTTGATTGCTAGTTTTGATAGGTCCTCTATGATAGTTTGGAAAATGTTGTCGACGTGAGAATCACAGTCATAGTTTAGATATGTCTCCACCAGGCCGCGAGGATCACCGCAGAACCTGGTTAGAATGTTGATGAAGTAAAGCTTCTGTGACGGAGGTGCCGTTCTCCTAGCTAGCAGCGCTAAGTATATCTCGTTGAGGAAAACTTCTATTTCTTTCTGTAATAATATTAGAGTGGCTCATGGTTGTATAGAATAACGTTCTCCCTACCTTGAATGGCGCTCGCATGAATTTGAACATCAACCAGAAAATCTCGCAGCACACCTCAAACACCTTGTCGACCGAACTAGCTCCATTCCTCGTGATACTAAGGCATAAATAGAATTTGATCGCTTGGAGGAAACTTGTAGACTCGTTGCTTTTCGTGTTGGTAATGGTACAGAGGGGTGAAGTAAAAACGAGCATATGGTTATTTAGAAGGGTACGGATCAGGTGGAGAGAGATGAGTTTGGATCGCATATGTTGGCCTCGGTAATCATATAGTTGATCTGGAGGTAGGATTTTGGTTGACAAGTTGCAAAACGATCGGAAGACGAGATAAGCATCCCTGATATAGACCTCATCCTCTGCATCGAGAGACTCGGCAGTTTCTTCTGTGTCGGGCGTACCATCACTCTGCGTTTGTTCAGAAACCCTCCTTGTCGTCTTTTTGGGTGGTTTCAATTGCGTGACCATGGTCGGACCGTCGCCTAGATTCGAATCATCGAAACTCTTCCGGTTCTCTAAATCCTTCAAGGTCAACTTTGCCCCCCCTTCATTCGTCGGCTCGGTACGTGCAATCTCTGGAGGGTTTTGGGAGGATGTCTCGTCAACAGTCTCGTCCTCCTCGGCAGCAACATCATTCCCATTAACGACGGATTCTGCTTGGTCGAATGTGACATTGCTAGAACTATGCTTCAATCTTCCCAAATTCATACGGGCTTCCTTCATATGCAGTCTTGTCTTGACCCGCTCAAAGACCATTCCAACCATCTGCGTCAAGGTTCCCTGGGCGGCTTGCTGGTTTTCGGCGCTTCTCGAAAGCAGGAAGACATTGTAGACCTGGCGCACAGCCTTGAGCAACCCAGCTCCATGAACAACGATCTTGTCATTTAACACGGCAGCCAGGAGTGCCTGAACAATATGGCGCTGGACGTCAACAGGAGTAGTCTCGCCCTGAAAGCAGTCGCATATCGTGTCGATGGCACGGTCTATCATGGGAGCCTGCTCGGTTCCATCTTCGTGCGTGGCACCTGTGATCACATTCACGGAGAAATATGACGAAGATATAAGCTTCTGTATGCAGTCAAGAGCAGTATTAATCAATTGACTACTCCCGGTCTTGGTGGCTAGTTGCAATGGCGCGAAGACGACTTGGGGGTCGGGCAGTTGGGATCCCCCTTCTTTAATGGCCGTGAGGGCCTTCTCGGTAAGTTCGGCGAGCTGCTTGTTCCTCTGCGCTTCTTTGGATGCTGCGATGGCCTCAAGAGAGGACACCACGAAGACTAAAGAGCTCATGGTTCGCCGAGCTTAGGGAGAAGGGACAGGTGCCATTCGGGGAGGATGGGCAGTCGTGAACAAGAGGTCGGGTCGAGTTCGCGATATGACGGTAGCCAGGGATTAATTAGGTGTTTCTTTTAGTCAGTCTAGTCGGTCCAGTCTGTCCTTTTCTACACACGAAACGAAGGATCGCAAACGTCGAGGTGATATTATGTCTTGTCGCCTTGAATTACTCGAGACAAAGAGGCCGAAGTAATATCCTCTATCGTCGGGGGACAAGAGAGCGCGCACGAAATATCGAAACGACGTATGTATGTAAAGTTAAGGGACTATTTTTTTTTTCTAGAAGTTCGGTATGGCCAAGCTGGCAATGTTCCCCGAAAAAGGGTTGCTCCACTGTAGATTTAATTGATGACAAGGCCGTTCAGGTTCTGACAGCGCTGTTACAGGTGGGACAAGGGGGGGAGGGCGCCGGGACAAGGTATAACGGATAAATACCTAGAGCCGGACCGACACATCGAGACTCGAGGTCCCCACCTGGGGGCACTTTGCTGCTCACTAAGCCACACACATGAATTGGACCAGCCAATCAAGCTTATAAAGACCCATGGTTAGGTAATATCCATTAGCCACAGCAGTCATCCCTAATTTGTATATTCCTTTTGGATCTTGCAGTTAATACGGTAGAAGCTGACGAGAGCTTCTCTCAACCTTTTTTTTTCTTTTTTTCCCTCTTACCTTACTAAACCTTGCCATAATTTGATCATGGGTTTCTGGTCGTGTCGGACCTCAATTGTGACGGATTCCATGCACCTCCTAAGCCATGTCTCTGAAAAATGCATGTTTTAGATCGTATCTTACTGCATGTCCATCTACGGTACGTAGTGTATAATATCTTGACCCAGGTGTTTGGTAACGAAGCTCATTTTGTGGTAGGTCAGGAACCCAAGTCGCGGGCAATAACAAATTGGTTCTTATTAAGGATACGGGCGTCTACTTTGTACCGTACCGTAGAGCTCTGCCAGCTTGGCCTGATTATTTGAGCCAATCAGAGATGAATCGCACAACGGAAATCATTGGGGAGACCCATCCTTCCTACGGATTCCGATAAGGACTTGTTGTAAGTCTCATCAGAGAGGTACATACATACAGACGAGGATACAGACTTGGTCAAATGTGTGCCTATGCAGAAAGTCGAAACAATTGAAATTCAAGAATAAAACTTGGTCATATATATATATATATATAAATAGCAAAAATGCTTATATATAAATTCTTCCTCCTTTTTTCTTTTTACTCGTAAAATCTCATCAATGAGTTAAAATTGTCATAGCTCCCCAATATCGGACTCGTGTACTCCGGTCATAGCCTGGGCTGGAAGTACACACGTACAAACAGTCCGTAATTATAGTCTTAACATGTCCAGTACATATCAAACGTCCAGTCGATATTAGTGGGTTTAAGGGACAGTTTAGCGGTTCGGAGCTTGTCCCAACGTCCCTAACCTAGAAATTTTGGGGCAAGACTGCCGTACAGGAAGGACGGTACTTCCGCAACTTGGTGAGAGAACCCCGGTCACGAAAATAACCCGCCACCAATCAACAACTGCCCAGGTGGGCACCTTCAACATCTTGAATCTTTTTTTCTTTTCCTCACCCTTCACCGTGTCGCGCCGTCATCAACCCTCACAAATCCCTACCTCCCCAATTCAATTGGACTCGGTCAATTAATCCCAGGTGCTGGCAACTTGTCTGCTCTGCGATACTTCGACCTGTCCTTTCTTTTCTTCCCACTAGACTTGTCCAATTCGGCCGGCGGACTTCCTCCTTTTTTTATACCAGCTTAATTTTTTTTTATCCGGGGAAGAGTTATTTTCCAACATCACCACAAAATGTTCGGCGCCGTACTAAGAAGGCAAGGCCTTCTTCGAACATCAGCCCTCCGATCGGGTTTCATGCCCCTCGCCAGATACTATGCCTCCTTCCCTCCCCACACAGTCGTCAAGATGCCTGCGCTGTCTCCCACAATGACGGCCGGTAACATTGGCGCTTGGCAGAAGAAGCCCGGAGATACCATCTCCCCCGGTGAAGTCTTGGTCGAGATCGAGACGGACAAGGCTCAAATGGACTTTGAGTTCCAGGAGGAGGGTGTCATCGCTAAAATTCTAAAGGAAGCTGGCGAAAAGGATGTTCCTGTTGGTAACGTGCGTGACTTTCACTCTCTTTGCGCTTCCCCAACTGATTCTCCGTGATGCTGACATTTTCTCAATACAGCCCATTGCTGTCTTAGTCGAAGAAGGCACCGATATCTCTCCCTTTGAAAACTTCACTCTAGCTGATGCCGGTGGTGACGCCGCATCATCCGCACCTAAAGAGGAGAAGAAGTCTGACGCGCCGTCCGATGCCGCATCCGCTCCGGCCCCGACAGCCGCCCCAGAACCGGAACAGTACTCGCAAGAAGGAAAGCTCGAGCCCGCCCTCAACCGGGAACCCAATATCACTCCGGCAGCCAAGCGATTGGCTAAGGAGAAGGGTATTCTCATCTCTAGTCTTAAGGGTACCGGTCCCGGCGGCAAGATTACTGAGG
The DNA here is from genome assembly GCA_002120305.1 of Hypoxylon sp. CO27-5. Taxonomy (NCBI): domain Eukaryota; kingdom Fungi; phylum Ascomycota; class Sordariomycetes; order Xylariales; family Hypoxylaceae; genus Hypoxylon; species Hypoxylon sp. CO27-5. The sequence goes on along the minus strand of KZ112540.1, from coordinate 110,986 downwards.
AAGATGTTAAGAAGGCCACCACGACCGCCGGTTCAATCACCTCTCCTACCGCCTCTTATGAAGATACCCCTCTATCCAACATGCGCAAGACCATCGCCCGCCGTCTACAGGAGTCGTTTAGAGAAAACCCTCACTTCTTCGTCAGCAGCCAGATCTCGGTTACCAAACTCCTAAAGCTCCGACAAGCTCTCAACAGCTCCTCCGAAGGCAAATACAAGCTGTCGGTAAATGACTTCCTAATCAAGGCCATTGCTGTTGCTTCCAAGAAGGTGCCCGCTGCCAACTCCTCGTGGACTGGCGATGCGATCCGCCAGTACAACACCGTTGACGTCTCTGTTGCTGTTGCCACCCCTAACGGCCTAATTACTCCTATTGTTACCGGTGTTGAGGCTCGCGGTTTGGAATCCATCTCCGCCAAGGTCAAGGAACTCGCTAAGAAGGCCCGTGAGAACAAGCTCAAGCCTGAGGAATTCCAAGGTGGCACCATCTCCATCTCCAACATGGGCATGAACGCTGCCGTCGACAACTTCACTGCTGTCATCAACCCTCCCCAAGCTGCCATCCTAGCTGTCGGTACCACGAAGAAGGTCGCTATTCCCTCCGAGGATGGCACTGGTTTCGAATGGGATGATCAGATCACCGTCACGGGTAGCTTTGACCACAAGGTAGTCGACGGGGCCGTTGGTGCTGAATGGATTAAGGAGTTCAAGAAGGTAGTGGAGAACCCTCTGGAGTTGCTGCTATGAATGAAGGGAAAATTACGTACCTAGGGGCGTCAGGGCATGATTGGTCTATAGACACGGGATGAACTCCATTTGTAGCATTATGCCGCTTGAAATGTAATAATAAACTCATACGAAATGAATATAAGGCGCCGAGTCTACTTGTATATACATCTTATGTGAGAGAGGAGACATGTGATTTCATGGATTTCTATGGATATTCGAAGGCCACCGGGAGAGGTATTCCAAGCAAAGCAGTGCTTATTTCATCTAGCCTCAGCCATCGACTCGTTATCCATAATGCGGGCATCTAAAATAAACAAACCCAGGTTCAGGTTGCGTAGGTACCCAAGGTAGCCAATTTAAATTTTAACTCTCGCTGTCATGCCCGCTTCGGTCTTCTAACCCGTATGAATCCCCAGCTGATTCGTCATCATCGTTCTCATCCTCACTCACTCGATCCCTCTCAGGTCCGCAATTCCGAAGGTCTTGCCTCAGAGTAACGCCAGACTTGGGCAACTGACTCCTTAACCCAGCTAGTACGGAGTTTAACCCGGTTTTGAGCTGAGATGTGCGCGCCTGCTCAACACGCAATTCTAGCTCCTGGATTTTGTCGCGAAGTTCCTTTACCTTCATATCTTCTAGATCGTAGTCTTCATCATCTTCTCCCAGACCTTCCCCGTCCTCATCGTACCTTTCCAGGAGATCTTCGCCAAACGCCGTCGCGAACGCCCGCGCCATACCGGCGTCCTTGATAGCAAAGACAACGTGCTCAATTCCTTCCCATGAGTCCGCCATCTTCTCCTTTGTAGTTTTCCTTCCCTTCCCCCGACTACCTCCATTAGCATTGCACTCCTTTTCTCCGTCAAGCAAGACCTTCTTCCAAGCCCTGGCGATCTCCCCAACGGGGTTTCCGTATGCACCGCAGCCCCATGCGCCAAGTACGATCCTCTTGACGCTTTTTGCGGCAAAGACGCGGAGAACGGCGCGCATCTTGCGCACAGAGAGCTCTCGATCCCGAGGGCTAGCATACGTTGCCCATCCAGATCCTGGGTCGACCTCGATCTCAGGCAACCTTATCATAGCTGCGGACACAACATCGACAAACCAACGGTTGCGTTTTGGAAGTACTTCTTCCTCTTTTACCTCTTCATTTTCTACCAGCTTCTTGTGCGTTTCTCCTTCCTCTTTGCCCATCTTTCTACTCTTAGGCCGAGAGTCGCCATTAACGTCGCGGAATACAAGGACATCCGGCGTAAAAATAACGCCCAGCTCAGGTATCCTGTAGAACTCATCTCGCAGCGCGGGGAACAGCGTTGTACGTGCGCAAAGCGAAGCCTCCTCCTGTCCCTGAGCGCCGTTGAGAAACCCGCCTCCAGCAGAAAGTGGGGACGCCATATTCAGGACGCCAACACGGGCCGTTGTGTTTGAGAGATCCAGCCGATCCTCTGATTCCGGGGAAGACGATGCAGGGACGAGGAGTAAGGAATACGCCGCTGTTAACGTGTCGGCGACGCGCAGTGAGACACGAGGACGCCTAGTGCCTCCTTTCTCCCCGTAATTCGTGTACACGTTTTCTTCTTTTTCATCATTTTCATTGCTATAATCACGACCTGCTTTGCGCTGCTTCCGAGATTCGGGCTGATGAGATTGAGGCGGGGGATCGACAATGAGCTCCGAAGCTTCAATACCCCGCCTCGCCTTCGGATGTGCTGCCAATATCGCCGGGATTATCTTATTGACGGTGGCTTTGGCTCTCTTTGAACGCACATCGCGGCGGAAGCTCGCGGGTGGTTTCCCAACTGATGGTTCTGTGCGACCCATTGGATGTAACGTCACCGACCGCCCGGATCAGAGTAGGGACTACATGTATGTAAGGGTAGTAACGGCTGAATATAGCTACATGAAGTTTGTTTATGATAAAGGAGAGGAGAGGGATGGCAAACATTATAATTAATGATCAAGAACTCGGTGGGATATGAGTCTCATCGTCGGAGCTCGGCCATCCGGGTATTAATGAATGACGTGAATACATCGGCACCCCGGACCAGGTTAAAAATCAAATACCACTAGTGTAATACTTCGCCATTATCTTCAAATCATATTTCTTCTTTGGAATGATCGAATTATAGATATGACCTTCAGAACATTAAACCCGAGGATCAAGTTCGACACAGTCCTCTAGATATGCATATTCTAAGTGACCTCTACCTGTATATAATCTAGCATCGTATATACATAAGTGTACCTAGTTTCGTGTCATCTCATTCTATACCTTATAGCATCACCTCCGTCTAAGACGTAAGGAGGCGCGAAGTAAGGGGTATCTAGAATCCTGAGTAGCGTGATTCATGAATATACAAATACATATACCTCTTTCCCTTAAAGCAAGTACCGGAATCCCTTCTGCATCCGCAGCGCCTCGTCGGGGCTATCCAAGTGCTCCATCTCCGCTGTGCGTGCCGTCACATCAGGTTGTATGTCCCAGGCTTGCTCGCCTTCCTCGAGCTTCTTGTTAAGATTTCCGAGAATAGATCGGAATACCCAGCTTCCAATGATCGTAAGTCCGAACATGGCCGTCACGATACCATAGCTCTTACGGTAACCATTCTCCTTAAGGTTCCACACATAGCTACCGGCCACATTGCCTAATTGAGAGAATGCGTTGATTAGGGCAATAGCCACGGCTCGCTTGGCTGGTGGCCGAGGGAATGAAGAGCTAATCCAGGAGTAGAAGACAATGAAACCCGCATATGCGCTAGCTTGTAGGAACAGTGCGACGTATCGTGCGGCCACATTTAGTGTCGACATGCTGATGATAAAACCAACAATTCCACCGATTATAGGGCCAGTAATATGCCAGAACTTCTCCTGAGTTCGGTCGGCATGCCAAGCGTTTAATAGTGAGACGATACACGAGAAGACCCAAGGCGGCGAGCTCATGAGCAAGGTCGGGACGTAGTCGAATCCGAGAGTGCCAGTAAGAGTTGGCTGTATAACGCGGTTAGTTCATACTTCATGTAGACGGAGACGGGGATTCCTTACGAAAAAAGCGTTAAAGGATAGACCGACGACGTAGGCCGTGAAAGTAAGCATCATGAGGTAAATCTTGACGTCCTTAACGGCCATGATTAAGCCATCAAATATACCCTGGCCGGCTCCGTCGATATCAGCTTCACCGACGTCTTCAATCATCCTCAGCTGAGCAACCTCAAGCTCCTCGGCGGTGAAACCACGCGAGTTGTGTGGTAGATCCGGAAGGATAAAAGCGGCGCTGATGGCAACAGCCATGGTAATGCCACCCTCGATCCAGAACAGCCATCGCCATGCAGCATGGCCTAAAACGCCCTGCATGTTTGAGAGAACACCAGCTCCCACCAATGCAGAGAAGGCGTTGGAAATGATGTTACCGCAGAACAAAATGGCGTTCCTCGTCGTCAACTCTCTTCGCGTATACCACTTCGACTGAATCAGGAGAGCTCCCGGGAGGAAGGCCGCTTCAACAAAACCTAGAAAGAACCGCACTAAGACCATACCGGTAAAGTTATAGGTATTTCCGGACAGCGTTGAGATCAGACCCCAGAGTAACATGGCACACGAAATGTAGAGCGACGGTCGCTCAATCCGGTTGATGAACATGTTCGACGGAACCTGCATCAGGATATACCCGACATACAAGATACTCAAGCAAGTCGCATATTGGGTCTACTAATAGTTAGCAAGGGGAATCCACAGATAACCACTTACATTCAGGAGATAGCGCATTGTTGAATGCGCCGAGGGGAGATCATACATCATCGAGGTTTAAGTCTATATGAAGTCATATTAGCATGCTTTTCCACCTCATTGAATGTATAGTAGAGTGAACCCACCTGTCTGAAGTCCTTTTAACCGCGCAGCCGCAATGTTATTGCGATCAAGATAGTTGAGGATGTAGATGAGGACGAATAGAGAGCATCGTGCATCGAGTTTGCGCTTCAGAGACTTCTCTACACGCATACGGTGTTCGGGATGCATCGAGCTGGCGGCAAGCGTCTTTGCAGTTTTCTCAGGAGTGGTGGTATGCTCCAAGGTCTCAATATTCTGCTTTGCCGCAGACCCCGGCGCAGGACCGGCCTGTGTTATCTCGTCGGCCATTGTTGCTAGGTCTCCGTCTAATGAGCCGATTCTATAGGATATCTTATCTAGAAGACTAGAAATATAGGATATAGCGACGGAAACCTAGTTGAAAGATCTATCCACCAAACCACAGGAACAACTCGGAAGAGCGTTGAAAAGGACGACTAATCGGGGAAATGCATGTCGGGTGGTATCAAGGTTTTTATCTGACCAGCATCGTGGGAATTCGTCCCGGTAAGCAGACACCCCTAGCACATACATAGCATCACTCGCGTGGAAAGTATCGGCGATGTGAGACTAGAAGCTTGACTAGAGGCCACGACAGGGGTCAGCGAGTTTAACTTGCCACTCTCCCAATTTCCGTTAACCCATTGAAACCCCGTAATGCGGGGCAAAACTGCGTAAAAGGAATCGTGATATTGGGGAGACGAGGCTCTTCCTCGGTGTCTTGGCACTTGGGGTATGGGGATGTCCAGGGGGTCAACTGAGGAGAAATGGGTCTAATAGGTAACCAACTATGTACTCTGTTACTTAAAGGCGGACAAGGCTAGCAAGCTATAATGATTTCCTTACGTACCTACCTAGCATAGATTTACAAGATGAACGAAATGTATCGGCCGGACATTCTTAGATGGATCATGTTACTCATGATTTCATCCACGGTCCTGAAAAAGAACCAAAGCAAACAAACAAACAAACAAACAAACCACTGCTGGTAGCATCGCCATTTATAAATCAGCCCGCCGGAATCCTTCGAAGACGACTCCAATCCGGTTAAACTGACGGTTGAATGAATATCGAAGGCTGGAGATAAGGCCACAGTAAAAAAAGTTATCGTAATAATACCGAGTATTCATATGATACTTCACTGTATCTCTGTTCCTGACCCGGCATATAGTTGGATTCTCCTGAATAAACGCCAGCAAGCCAGGAGGTCGAAAGTATGTGCGCATCTTCCCCACAAAGTTGCTACTTGGCTTCTTTAGCTAATAAATGGTTTCCCAAACACGGAAATATGATCCGTTCGAGAGAACGACTAGAATGTCTTGTCCGCACAAGCGCGGCTACAAAAGCGACGGCTTCACTTCCCCCCACGCATCTCCCCATTCAACGAGTTAGATCGTGTTCTTCGCATACAGCGCCGTCTAGAGTCCCCAATTTCAACCCCAATTGACTTAAGAGACAAGGGGGAAAAAAAAGTGTGAAAATTTTCGCAAGATGTCGATCGTGGATGCAGCTGAATCCGTGAACGCCGCCTAAACTTAAGCAGCTTGAAAACATTATCCTAAATACCCGAATGACCTTCTCGAACCCACAATTAATTATTAAAGCAAGACAAACTTATCAGCTCTCAGCTCTCTCCGCAAATGCGAAATGCGAAATGCGAAATGCCGCTCAAGAATTCCGAAAACAGATGACCGAGAGGTGGGACTCGGTCCCCCTCATTTCTCCAACTTGACCCCCAATGATTCTACGACTAGTGGATCTCGGCGGCGTGGAGAAGAGGTCAGTGCCTTGTTCTATTCGAGGACTACACTGACCTAGCGGCCTAGGCTGCTAGGTAACAAGTACTAATTACTACACTTATAGACCTAGACGCGTGGAGAGAAGAAAAGCGGTATAATAGTAGAAGGAGAACGCGATAAATGAGTTGCAAATTGTTGACAGAAGTACATAGATGTGTGTGGAATTCAGAGATTAAATGCATATATCAGCTTGGTTGCACAATGTCCATGTAGCTACCTGAAGTTATAGCGATACAGATACTAATAATACCGTCACCTCTGCTGTATGTGATACTTGCATGCTTGGAATTTGGGGGTCACGCGTGTTCTTTCAAACAATCAATAATGATGGCAAATGATAAGTGGAACTATACGCAAACCCCAGGCAGCTAAGCACCCACACCCAAGCACTTAGACTGTCAAATGCGAAGTTCCGGGGTATCCGGGTCGCCAGGACATCCCGGCCACTTTCCCGGATCTTCGATAAACGGAGATATAAAAGCCCGCCCCCAAATTTCATCATACGTCCCTCGAACCATTATGTACGTTACCTACAAGTAGGTACCTAGCTCGCTCAGCTCTTACATTAATCACCAGACTGCCAAAGTTGTTAATTTTCTAGTTTTGAGTCAAGTCAATGAGTGAAAAATAATAAAATGTCTTTACATGCTCATTATATAGGTACATTATATACGTTCTATGCAGTCTATGAAACGACTAACCTAGAACGAGAATGGCTAAGTTGAAGTTTGTTCTTCTGTACCATCCCGCCACGGCGTGCGAATAGTTGAGAAAGACACGGCGTTTTGAAGTCATGATGATGTCACCGGCGGCTCGAATCTCGACGAGATGTTCACGATGGGAATTGTGAAGACTTGCGTTTTATATAGTACCTAACATTTCTTGAAGTCTAATGAATATTTAATTAATCTGCCGAGATTATATTCAGTGTGCTCTTATGAGAGTTTAGCTGAGGTTATATCGTCATTAAGGTTGTGGTGATATAACAGAACAAGGTATAGATTCAAATCAAACAACTAGGTTCAAGAAAACATGGGGTTTTCTGAATTCATCCAGGGCATATATTTTTTCGTGGACTCCTTTTTGAACTATCTACTTCAAAGATGCCACATAGTAAGTCCCCTCTAGCACCCGTTCCGTGACGTTTTTAAGGCCGGGGATGTTCTTTAGGTGCTCACGGATGAATAGTCTGCGAACGGAGAATATGGATGGAAGTCGCTTGATCGCAAGGTGTGTATGAAAATCAACGAGAGCTATCAAATTGTTGGTGCTAACCTCTCATCCCAAACTTAGACGGGGAGGCTTATGCGAGAGCAGCAGCCGCTCACCAAGAAATTAAAGCTGATCCTGCTCTTTAACCCCCTGACAGAATGGATTGACACAACACACCTGATGCGGCTCTGGATACACAACAAATCCATTCAGAAGGGCCGGGAAGAGGGCACTCCCGCTTCGCACAACCAAATCAAAACTTTCGTCGAGACCTATGGCATCAATATGAGTGACTTCGAGCCCTCCGACATCGAGAAGTACAAGACTTTTGAGGACTTCTTCATCCGAGTCCACCGCCCGGGGTCCAGGCCGATTCATGACCCGGATGATCCCGCTGGGGCCGTAGTGGTGGCCGACTCGCGTGCGGTGACGTATAATTCCGTGGCTGAGACCAAGAAGTTGTGGATCAAAGGCACCGATTTCACCATCACGAATTTGGTCATGGACGTGCAGCTGGGCGCCCACTTCGCCGACGCGGCCGTAGCAAGTTTCCGTCTATCGCCCCAGGATTACCATCGTTACCATTCACCCGTGACAGGGACCGTCAATGAGTTCCGCAGTATCCCTGGTGATTATTATCAAGTAGATCCTGTCGCATTGCAGAGCGGCGTCAACATCCTCACGTCTAACGCTCGGTCTTATCTTGTTATCGACACGGATCATTTTGGCGATGTGCTGTTCGTAGCTATTGGCGCAACGGACGTAGGCACCGTGCGGTAAGCTGCCATCCTTTCCCAAGTCATTCAGAGGGTTGAAACTGATTGAGGGGTGGGCAGAATCCATGAGAAGTTCCAGAAACCCGGCACTCAAATTAAGAAAGGAGACGAAATTGGATACTTCCAATTTGGCGGGTCGTCCATCATCGTCGCGTTCCAGAAGGGAGCCATCAAATTCGATCAAGATCTGTTGGATCTCAGCAGGCAGAAGATACAGGTGTCGGTGGAAGTCGGAATGAGTTTAGGGAAGGCTAATCCAATGGGGAAAAAGATATCTTAATCCATACCGATCAGTTTGGTGATAGCGATGAAGACATTAGGTTATGAATGCTCAATATTTTTAGGGATGGGTATATTTCTGGTAGGTATTATAAGAATATTTGGTGTGAACTGCCAATTATAAGAATCTCACTGAGTATCTGGTATGTGTTCATTACGATGAGAGCAGCTATACATTGACTAGATCTTCGTTCACTGGATTTAAATAGAGATATTTTCGTAATCATCTCTAAAATCCCATGCAAAATGTGGTAGTTACAAAGTTCCTACATCTCCTCATGAGGGGTCCCTTTCATACCCCTATCCTTTGTCATAACCCTTTTGACTATAGCGTTTAAGTAGCATTATATCAAGAAGTGAAATCGATGCCGACTAAGATTTGCGGAGAAGCCGGGTCTGCATCGGCAGTGCTTAGGTATGCTATCATCTGTTGTAACCTTCCCCGATCGCTGTATGCATGATACAACCCTGTATCCTTTGAGTTCCACCCGAAAGGAATTCCCGATCTTGTACCCCAACCGCGGGGCGCTGCTTATATCTAGTCCAACCATTATGCGCCGGCGCGGTCATTTTATTTCCCCTCAATCCTAAATCATATACACTTGATATTGGTAACAATACATCAAACCTTACATTACTAATAATGCCTCATAAAGAAGAAGACTACACCGAATTCACCCCAGATCTCTATCCCCCATTTCCGGATGACGTCCCCACGGTTGATCTGCAAACCATCTCGCTCTCAAAGCTTCTCGGTGGCGATGCAGCAGAGCAATACCGCGTCTTCGAAGCATGCGTTGGGCGTGGCTTCTTCTACCTAGCTTTGGAAGGCTGCGATGCAGGGGAGACAATCCTGCGGGGTGCAGATCAGATTGCATTGACCGGAGAGCGCGTCTTCAAGCTGCCGCTCGAGGAGAAGGCTAAGTACAAGATGGCCAAGTCGCTGTTTGGGTACAAGCACGCTGGGGCGACTAGGACCGACAAGGCCGGTACGCCAGACACGGCCGAGTTCTTCAACGTCAGCAAGAATGATATGATTGTGCCCGATGAACGCATGAGCCGCCCATGGCCTGCTGAAGTCCTGAACGTGAAACCCCTTTTCGCGTCCTACGTCAAGAGTGCACATTCCGTCGGGATGACAGTCTTAGATATTATTGCTGAAAAGTTGGGCGTCGACCCATCTGAATTCAGGAGCCGTCACAGGATAGAGGAGCCCTCAGGAGACCATGTCCGCATCACGAGGGGCCCGCCACGGGAGAAAGAGGAGATGCCCGAGATCCAGACGCCCTCGCATACAGACTTCGGGACGTAAGTGCCCTCTCTTTTATCATCACTCTTTCAGCCCGGTTACACCTTACACGTCTTATGTTAATGCGAAGTCATGTACAGCATCACTATTCTTATGAATTGGCTGGGTGGTCTCCAAGTTTGGTCCGAATCTTCGCGAAAGGCGCAATTAGGCGGTCTCGAGCCGGATGTGCCGGGTGAGTGGCTCTGGGTCAAGCCAAAGAAGGGATGCGCCATTATTAACCTGGGTGATGCTGCTGTCAAGTTCACAAATGGTGTTGTCTGCTCCGGGCGTCATCGTGTGATCCCATCCCCTGGTGCGCAGGGTCGGTGGCCGCGTTATAGCATCGTGTACTTTGTCAGACCTGAAGATAAGTGCCTCATGAAGACGCTGGAAGGGAAGGGTATCCCAGACAGCCCGCACGAGAAAGGTGAAGGACTAACTGCTCATGAATGGATATTCAGGCAGTCGGCGGCATTAGGAAATCGCTTTGAAAACTGATCAAGTGTAGGTTGTTTGGTGGCGGAATGAGCGCTGTCGTTAATATTCTTATATGTATGAGTGGCGAATCATGGTAATGGACAATAGGTAGGCGAGGGGATAGTGTGCGAAAGTTACGGCAACATATGTTGAGGGAAGTAGTCATTTGCGGTAAAGCAATGGGCGATCTTCGAGGTATATATTTGAGAGGCACTCTTTACACAGCTGTATAATACACGTTTCCCTACAGTATGGAGTCAGCTAACTGTGTATGTGAATTTTTGATAAATGTTAATATGATCTGTCCAATTGTTTTACACTGTAAACTCACCCCTTTTGCGGGATTTGACATCCCTCAGCGTTCATTCTATTACCGGTACTTTGTCTAGGCACCGATAGGTAGTTCGCGGCGTGGATAGCGATTGTCTCGTCTCATCCACTACCACTGCGAAAAGTCAGGCGTTGCCATTATACCGCCAGGCCCTGGGTTTACCCCTAACACGGATTCGATGCTGGTAAAATCAAAGAGAACATTCTGCATCTGTAAAAACTTGATTAGCCCTCGGCCGTAATAATTACAAGAGGAACTAACCGAGTTGTCGTATTCCCAGTCTTCGTCCATGGCCATCATGGTGTCGAAGTTAAACTGTGCGTCGCTTGTAGTGGTAGTATCGTCTACTTTTGGTTCTAGTTGCTGCTTGAGCACTTCGAAACCTTCGCGTACCGCCTCGGAACCTGCTCTGATAATAGCTTCCTCGAGCTCGGCTCCTTTTAGACCGTTCATCAACGCTTCCGCCTGCGCTAATAATCCCCTTGTAAACATGTAGCCTTTGATATTAGTCTCGCCCACAAGAATACGATTGAAGATCCAGGCGGCTGAATCACGTAGAATGTTAAGCAAGTCCATTCGGGGAGTCGGAGGACCCAGACCGTCATCTTCTTGCAGTTGATGCTGTAGCTCGAGACCAACAACCATTGACGCCTGGGAGATGATGGAACGGAATAGACCTGCTGAGCATACAGTAAGTCGTTCTAGGTCGTCCCTATTACTGTGTGCCGATCCTATGTCATTTGGTGGAGGCCGCCGAGGCCGAGGATTTATAGCAGCGGATGGGAAAACGGTGGACCAGAGCTTCGCCGCCATCTCAACTACAGTCTTCCTCGAGAAAGCATAAGCCGGCTCAGTCATTGCCGGCCCAAAGTAGGGAAGATGTAGGGCCATAAAATACCGGCGGACGAGTAGATCCCCAAATCGCCGTTGGAATCCGGTTGGCTGCCGATCAGTGAAGACAAATTTCTGGAGATATTGTGATAGGGATTTATATGCGGCACTGAGTTGACTGTGGAGTCGAATGGTCTCATCGTATGTATTTTGGGTGTTAATGTCGTTGAGCGACCGTGTGATGGCCAGCCGCGCTGAAAAGGTAGTACGGAGAGCTAAGGCCATGGACATGTCTGTGAACTTTTCCGGCGGGTTATATTCGGCTGGATCATTATCTCCGGTTATCTGATCATCATCATAATTAGATGGGGCACAGGTATCGTAATCTTCGGGGTGAATTTGAGGTGGACCGCCGGTGTCTATACTGGTTTCTAATGCAAGCTCAAGAATCGTGTTCCACAGTCGACGGCGCATTTCCACATGGAACCTATTCATATGAGGGAGTTTCTTTGGATCCCTATGAAGTCCCATAAATATAGCCGTACGCATCAGTTGTCCTACGGGGATCCAGACTAGGTCGGGACCGACGCACGCAGCCTCCTGTGCGATACAGAGAAGTATCATGACTTGCAAGGCAGCGAGGGTTAACCTCGTCTTTGGGACCGGGGATATGAGCCAGCACTGTGCCTCGTACACCCACTGCAGCATCGGGAGTTAGAAATTGGGTAGGTACTTTTCTATGGAAGGGGTTCAGGAGTTCTAGGAATGCCTTGGCAGTAACAGCTCCTCAGTTACCTTCGTTCAGAAATTCAGACTTCTTATGCAGGTCAAATAGTGAGATAAAGAACTCTCGGTGTTACTTACTTGGATAGCTGACCTGCGCATGGTGAAGTCCTCGTCATACACAGCACTGCCAATCGCCATGACTAGCTGGAGCAGAATCACGAAAGAAAGATCAACAGACTCGGGCGACAACCAGAAGCTTTCGTACTCTTTCTTGAACGAGGGGACATGTAACACTCGAATGACGGATTCTAATGTTCGAAGGTAACCCTCCACGAGCTTGTCGGCAATTTCTCGCGAGGGTATGTTGGTACCGAACTTGAAGTTCAGCTCAGGCGTCCGTTGTGCCTTGATGGTCCGGGCCAGTGCCTTGGCTTTATTTACAAGTACTATGGGTTCTGATTTCTTGTCCCGAACATGGTGGTCGAATATTTCTAAGACACACTTGAACTAAAGAGGGGTAAGCGGTATGTATATACGTGCAAGATTGGATGTGAGAAGCATACGTTTCCAATTTGATTCATCCAGTGGCTCTGGCCCAAATATCTCGTCTTGGACATGACACTCTTGTTCATAGTGTGCAATTCTCCCGCGAGGTAGCTAGGGTAAGTGGCTACTACGGGTTCCGTAATGGTATTGGGGGTTCGTGGAACGCTCTTGGTGCCGGAATGATGTTCTGTGTGCTCCTCGAGGCGACGCTCCAGTTCCCTAATTCGGTCTAGCAGGGACCTAACATCGAAAGATGGTTCGTGAGTTTGAGAGGAAGTTGAGTCGACTGGAGTTGAGCCAGTCAAGGAGTGAGTAGAGTGTTCTTCGTGTGATCCATCAACATGATGTGCGAATGCTGGCCCACTTGGGCCGGGGGAGACGGTTGTCTCGGCGTCATTGATAGACACAGCATCGGTCGGTTGAAGTGGCCCGACTGCTACAGAAGATATATCCGACTGCCGCGGCGGGCCCTGTGGTTCATAAACGCATGTCTTGTGTTTAGACCTAACGCAGTTACCGCATGGTAGGTTCCGGTCACAGCGGATCTTGGATCTCCTGCAACTGACACATGAAAGAGCCGGTCGGCGACGGCGACGATCGGTCTTTAAGCTTTGAACTTCATCCATAGCCAATTTATGACTGTTCCAGTGGATGGTAAAAGGAAATTCAAATACCGCGTTCCCTTTTGATCTAATCTAATCAATCTGATTTCTTGCATGAGAGTGATGGTCAAAGTTGATTCGGGGATATCTGACGGTTTGTTCGGCCGAATTTGAGAACCATCTCCGACTGGATAGTATTCGCGTGTAGCTTAACTGCTTAATAATATATAACTGCATAAGATGCATATTTGATAGGGAATTCCGCTAGATTTATGCAAAGACAAGTGGGTTTATTGCATATGTAAATGATCGTCGTAGGAAATTGCCCCGAGTCTTGGCAGCTGAATTCACCGAGATCCATTATCTTCATTCCGATAAAGCTGTCCAGGTCGATCTAAATATAATCTTGCCTCACTCTTCTTTATTATCAGCGTATCTAATAATGGCTGAACAGAGTACGTTGTCTCTTAGAACTGTACTGTAACATTTCTAGCATCGTTTTGAACCACCTTATAACAATCCGGTACGAGTCCTCGATAGCAGTACATGTAGGTATTCAGCTTGTTCTCCCGGCGCCAATGCTAATAGTTAAACCTCTTTACTCAAGTCTAAGACCTTTTTTTTTCAACCTTACAAGACTAGTAGTATTCTCTAAGGCTACATACATCTCTAGCTCTTAATAAAGAGGTAATTGGCGTCCCCTTTGACCCTCGATTTAGATTGAGCGCACAGTCCCGCCGCCGGATAGTTGCCGTCGGAATTTACATGTATAAAATGACTGATCATTAAAGACATGATATCTAGGATTTGGTTGGCTACATCAGGGCTTTTCGGTCAAATTATGACTCAAAGACCTACCACGGTAGGTAGTCTTGTACCCGAAGGTACCGTACCGACAGAGAATACAACGCCATTGTGCATATGTACCTATGTAGGGCCGACGCCTGATATGTTGTTGTGTAAACATTTCAAGCATCATTAGCTTGAATTGAATGTACGGAGACTCTTAGTAAATGATTGTATATCTGTCTATGGTACATATTCGGATATTTTGATGCATACCTGGTTGGCGCCACGACTGCCACACCAGATGGCGTAGGTGGTGTATTTACGGTCGCACAGCGTAACATTGTAACGCCAAATGGTATTGGAGTTTCAGGGACTCGGCCGGTCAGAGGAGATTCGATGTCCCCTGGGAAACATGGCGCTGTTATCTTCCTCCCTTTCCCCCTTTTCGCTAGGTCCGCAATGTGACGGGGGCAATAGGAGAGTATTCATTCGCATCATTTAGTCATGTTATGAACTCTTAGGAGTATTTAAAAAAGATAATATGCCTCCACGAAAAGACAAATACTTGAGATTACTGTGTCGATTTTATGAACCCTTGGTTTTATTGGCCGCACTTGGCAAAACGCGAGGAACGCATACCTCAAACCCCCAGGACACATCCACGACTCAATCCAAACGTAGGAGGCTGCTTCGTAATCTTTCCTATCTTTGTGATTACGAAAAGGGCGGCGAGACAACTTCATCCATCGGTCTTGAAGAGAACGAACATTACTTCATCTTTTGGCTCGCCTCGAATGCAACCCGTCCACGCACCTGCCACAATATTGTCGAGTTTCTGCAGCGGACTTTTGCACAAATACATTCCATGATAACTTCGGGAGAAAATGGAAGGGGTCACGCTGAGCATGAATTCATTGATAAATGTATTGAATTCGCCAAGTCCAGGGTGAGGAAGGAAATCAAACTATTATCGAAGGCGATTGAGAAGTGCGAGAAACATCTAGACGGCACCAAGATTATACAAGGTTAGTTTCAAGAACAATATATATTGAGATAGTCACTAAGGGATTTAGACTCCCAGCTCAAAACGTGGTTAAACCAATTCTCTCAAGAAAGTGGAAAATCTCGAGCGGATGTGTGCTTCCAGGCATATAACCAGCGGAAAGCAACAGAGATGAGCTGGCTGGAAGATAAAATCGATACAAACAACTGGGAAACATGTCTACATGGCCAGGCGTCCCCCTTTTCCACTGTACACCATTACTTGGGTCGTCTAGCTGCTCATGTTCGTAGACCGAAGGAAGTGATTGAGGATTCAATTGCATTGAGTCATTTGTTCGACGAGTACAAGATCTGCGCGGTTCAGCCGAGACCTAGTTGCAAAAGACCCGAGGCCGACTCTCTTACGGAACTTAATAGTATTCTAGGACGAATGCTACCTTCGCATGAAGCGAAGGTGGGCGAATACAAAGAGGCCTTGGCATCCTTGGATCAGAAGTTTAACATCGCACATAGAGTGCGCCGTACATATGCTGACGAGAACTTCCAGCCACGCATTCATGCTGAGATCCAAATTCTGGAACATTTTTGCACAAATCAACTCAAATTCGTTGATAACGATAGCTACATCGGGTGTAGTAAGCCGGCTTGCTATTGTTGCCATCTTTACTTTCAGAATCACCCTTCAAGTCCTGTAGTGCCCGAGTCACACCAGAAGATATACTTGAACTGGGGAGTACCGGACCTACCAAGTGGTGTTATGGATCCGGGATACAATTCGCAACGAGACTTGATGAATAAAATGGCGAAGAGAATAAGACAGGACGCTTTGGAACAGATCAAACAGAAGGCAGGCCCTCTCAAATGGCATGCTGATTCGCTCACGGAATTTACGGAGCGAACGGCGGAGCTACCTCCAACTGCAAAACACCAAGGAGGGAGTTCTTTCGAAAGGCATCTGACAAGTCTCAATACTGGTACGTCTCACTTCTTATTCTTGGTGATGTATCTAGGAGCTAATAATTCCAGCCCCTGCCTTACATAAGAGCGCTTCTAACTTGCAAATGCAATTTGAAGACTTCGGAGAGTCGAGCGAATCATCCTTTGAAGAAAAGACTTATTCAACAACCGGGCTTCATGACGAGCTTGGGGCTGACTTCGACTCAGACATAGACTCTGAAGGCGGCGTGGCTTTGTAATGCTTTGACGATCTGAACTTAACTGTAAGGGTACGCCTAACAGATTGATGAATGTATGATTGGAGTTCTTGATTTAAGGGTGAATGAATCATTGGTTGGCTAGATAGGCAATTGTGAGATGAATCCTAGGCTTGGTAGAAACTGATAGGAAAGATTTCAGTGTAAATCTTGGCAGACTTGCTCCGCTGGCTCTGGCGTGTCTCGATACGCAGGTGGCAGAATTTCCTCGAGGGCCAACTTTTATCTGCTGCGCCAGAACACACGAGACAACCAACGTTGAACCTGAGGTATGTAACCTCTTATGACTATTACCTAAGACGTCGGTACCTGTGATACTAGCATCATGACCCGCGAACCCTATGTACCACACCATAACGTCTGCATTTACAGTGCTGCCATCGAAAAATCGTAGCCCCTTTTCCGTGTATGCGGCACCCCCTTTAACATCAACCTTGGGACCTGCTATGCCGGGAACTCACTGGGGGGCATCTTGAACAGTATATTCAGTCCTAGGTGACCACCGTTTCTTGAATTTCACTGGTGAGCACTTCTATATCTTAGGTATACACGTAGAAGAACTAAGCTATAATGATCCCGATCTCATATCTAGACTTAGAACATCGTGGCCTTCCCTAATATACTGGGGTTGGATGGATCTTGCGAAAAAAAAAAAAAAAAAAAGAGTCATCGCCTTTTGATCTAACTGTCTGGTCGAGGACTGTGGATTATTTTTTTGTCGTATAAAAGTGGCATTAGTAGGTACATGTACCCATTCATGGAAAAGACGTCTAATGGCCATGGTGTCATCAATCTATCTCGGGAAGTCACTCAGCCACCAATTTGAGTACATGTAGGTAGGTACTTTGGCACAAATAATACATGAATGGAAATTCAATTCTTTACCTTAGGTGATGGCATGCAGCAAGTGCTATCCGTTGGGAAAAGAAAACCGAGGTTTTGTGCAATTGGGCAATTATTCGTAGCTCTTGCCTACATGTAAGTACTATGTTAATATATCTGGATTTATTGGTTGGCCAATAGTTGCCATTAATTCAGCGAGTGAGGAACATTAGTGTCCTAATATTTATTCTAGAAGTATAGCACGCACAACTTAGAAAAGAAGGGAAGGACCATAAGGTGGCCAAAGCGACAATTGGAATGAAGCAAGTACATAGGTAGCCTAGCTAGGTAGGTTAGTTACTTCCGGCGTTGTTTTAATACGAAGTTACCCCAGTAATAAAAAAAAAAAAAAGAGTTGCTGTGGAGGATCTCAACGCGTTCCCTTGGTTGGTAATTGTGGCGTTCAGAAAAAGATCACAGGGTGCGGGAACTTCAGTGAATATCAGTGAATGTGAACAACTACCACAACAACAATATCATCTGTTCCTTCCTACCAATTTGATCTGTCATGTCAATTTACATTTGGCAGCCTGTTTTCTAATCGGCGCACCATTAGAAGCAAATTTGCAGTTCATATTCATCCCCACTCTCTTTCTACCCACCGTTCTCTCTCACTCATTACTCTACTTTCTGAACAATACCAATTCCTCACTCTCACTAAATCGCCGACGCGTCCATAACTACTGATTCAACTACTTGGTCGGTCGCATCAACTCGCCGAGGATTGAATAAATCTTCCATCTTCAAGTAATCACCGATACCCTATAATAACCTTTTGTTTTCAATCGACGCGCCTACTTTGTATGTATCCTTTCCTGCATCCTTATGTAGGTACCTAGGTATCTAAGAAGATCAAACTAACTTGACATTGTTTTTTAGAATCTCAACAACTTCAACATCGCCAATTGACACAATGGCCTCCAAGGGTTCTTCGGGCCAAGGCGTCCAGTTGTCTTATCGCGAGATGGAGATTCTCGCTAAAGCATGGCAGTGCTTCGACGACCCTCCCAAGGTAAGTTCTAGGTTAGACCCCTTTCATACAAGTACGAGTCCTAGATGATCTTGGCTTGTGACTACCTTTCAATACAACTCGCCGTATCCCTGCCCCCCTTGTCCGGTGATGTTGTCTCCTGTGTGAGACTGCATAATCGCCATTTTGACGTCGGCTAACCCGATTTCCTAGATCAACTGGCAGAAGCTTGCGGAGATCGCGCCATTCAAGAATCCCGCCACGGCTCGCGCTTGCTTTCAACCCATTAAGAAGAAGCTTGTCACTACTTATGGCGGACCTGCTGCAGTTGAATCAGGTGAAACCAACGCCACTCCTAAGGGTCGTGGAAAGCGCAAGGCCGACAATCAGATGGCTGCCGGCACTGTCAAGAAGGCCAAGGTCCCTGCCAAGCCTCTCGCTCTCTCGAGCACTGACGATGATGACGATGAGTACGCCATGCCTAAACAGAAGGCTGGAAGCAAGAAGTCGGGTGCCTCTGGAAAGAAGGCTAAGGCGTCCTCGTCTCGCAAGACTGTTACCCCCCCTAGCGTCGAGGATTCTGACTCTGGTGTCGATGCGGCTGAGGCTGAGATTGAGGCCGAGATCAAGGCTGAGGAGGCTGAGCAGACTCAGGACAGCCTGCTTGACGATGAGGCTTAATCGCCAGTCTGCGATCTCCTAACGGCCAAGTTTAAGGTCCCGGTATTCAGGATCTACCAGACACAACTTCCCCAACCCTGATACCAGCCCCTCATCAATCGCACTTGCGATTATCATCTTGTCCTTATCCAATACCCAAGCATCTTCGGAGTTTGGTTTCTTTCTCTGTTCTCATGACCTTATGACTCTGAATTTCCCATACAACACACTCTAATAGCACTGGATTTGTGATGGATGCGCAAATAATGGCTAAGCGCCATTAGGGCGGCGACAATTTCCTTTTCGATGGTATCGTGGTCTAAGTGACATTGAAGGTCAGGCTTGGCCCTTCACGATTTGTCACCTTGCTATAGATAGGTAGTTAATGCAGTTAATGCGTAATCAATCTGTGCTTGTGCCTTGATTCTACTGATCGGGTGTTTGCTCTTTGATTTTCAATGTGCCCGAGATACCTAAGCCGAGTGTGAACCTTGTTCAAAGTCATGCTGTTGAAACCTTGGTGATTCAGAGGTGTTCCATGCAACCAACCTACCTAGGTAGTGGGTATGTAGGTATGTGACTTGTCTAGGAACACAAATCTCCAACTGCGCGGGGTCTAGATCTAACCTTGGGAGCATTTTAGTGGGCTATAGACGGATAGCTGCTTAAGGTTTCTGTTTTCTGTCTGTACGCTTGGTTGTACTAAGGTAACTTACCTATATGTAAAAAAGAAACAAAAAAAAAAAATCTTCACGAGATGCGATTCCCTCTATGACTTCATAACCTGAAGAGATAAAGTCAAGTTTATTTTAGCAACAAAAGAAGCTGCAACTTCTTGAAATGAAATAGTATGGTTGTCGCTCTAATGGAACCTTCCCTCCCCCTCCCTCCGCTGCGCCCACTTTTGTTCCCCATAGACCCTTAGTGCTAGCAACTATTTCCTTTCGTTGACCAATCAATTAAATAGATTCCATTTCCGTTCGCTACCTTCATCTTACATACCCGTCCATAATATCACCATTCTACATATCGTCGTCTATCTCCCATGCCCATGCCCATGCCCATGTCCATGTCCGTATACACGTTCATGTTCATGCATGCATGATGTAGATTGTAAACCCTTCTGCCAATCCTCGTTCTACTTCTTTGTTGTTTACTTGCTGATCTCCTAAACCAATCAAATTCTTCTCTTAGCAATCTCTGTCCGCGTGCCGTCATAGCCGCCACATTAGAGACTGGTTTACGAATGGAAACTAGTTTCGGCCTCACATGATTCCAGGTTGGGACGGGTGTCTTTAAAAATAGCTGGTTATCGGTTCCCTTATCCGCGATTCTTCTCTAACATTCCAACTGGGAAAATGCCACCCTCCTCACGACCTCCTTCCATCACAACCGGTTCTCGACCATATCCTCACGATCACGCTCCACTTACACCAAGCGGCCTTCGTCAGAGTCGCACCGTTTCATCCTCCTCAATGAGTGACGATACAACCGAACATCCTCCCGGTCCTAGCACACGGCACGACCCCTTCAATGACGAGACCAACGAGACCACGTCCCTCCTACATCATGAACGCGCCCACGACGGCCCTTGTGATCATGGCACATTTTCCCCTCGCGTATCCAGTCCACCTCCCAGAGCCGGCACCCTCGACGCTGAGATAGGATCGGTAGCAGGTTCGGAGAGCTCTGCGCCGTCTAGTGAGACACAACTCAAGGGAAATTGGAGGAAGACCTTTTCAAACAAGGTGAAGAGCAAGAAGATGACGGATTCGAGCACCCTTGCACAGCAACACGGTGTTAAGGACTCGTGGAGGATGTATTTGTCGTACTATGTACCATTCCTCATATGGATTAAACAGTACAAGTGGTCATGGCTGAAAGGAGATTTTACTGCTGCTATCACCATTGCGTCCATGTACCTTCCCATGGCGCTGTCGTACGCAGACAACCTCGCGCATGTTCCTCCAATCAACGGCTTATATGCCTTCGCCATCAACCCCTTCGTGTACGCACTGTTAGGAAGTTGTCCGCTCATGGTAGTTGGGCCCGAAGCAGCTGGTTCCCTGCTCATCGGCTCTATTGTTAAGAACAGCATCGACCTTGGTCGCGGTGAAGACGATAATGCCGTCTTGCAAGCGAAAGTGGCCGGTGTTGCTGTAGGCATAGCCGGCGCAACTGTCTTCCTTATGGGTGTATTCCGCCTTGGTTTCCTTGACAGTGTTCTGAGCAGACCTTTCTTGCGTGGTTTCATCTCCGCCATTGGTGTTGTTATCTTTATCGACCAATTGATACCTGTATTAGGATTAAACCGTGCTGCGAAGACCGCCCCGGGGGTTGCACACGGAAGCACAGTTCAGAAACTTGAGTTTGTGGTGACACACCTCAGCGATAGACACAACCTCACTGCCATCGTTGGCATTGTCGGATTTGTCGTCATTATGGTACTTAGGTAAGTGTAAGACTATCTCGTTTGCAAGATGTTGCTCATTTTATATACAGGGAGATCAAACGGCGATTGCAGCCACGATACTCAGGAGTAGCATACTTCCCTGATCGACTCATTGTTGTTGTACTTTCCGCGGTTTTAGCATGGTCTCTAGACTGGGAGCAGAAGGGTGTCCCAGTACTCGGAAAGGTTGAAGCTGCATCTGGCCATGTATTCACTTTTCGCAATCCTTTCCAGCTATCGCACATGAACCATATTCGAGATGCCATGGGCACATCTTTCTTGATTGGCATGCTAGGTTTCTTCGAATCTTCAGTCGCTGCCAAGAGTCTGGGTGGCCAAGAAATCGTCGAAGGGATGCAACTAAGTCCTAACCGGGAACTTGTGGCACTTGGAGCCGCCAATCTCGTCGGTTCGTGCTTCATGGCCATTCCAGCCTTTGGCGGGTATGGTCGAAGCAAGGTTAACAAGAGCACTGGTGGCAAGAGTCCAATGAGTTCTATCTTACTTAGCCTCATCACTGTCATATGCATCCTGTTTCTATTGCCGTGGTTTTACTATCTCCCAGTAAGTGCTTTATTTTTATCACAGGCGTTTTGGCTCAGCATGTTTGTATAACTGAAGGCCACACAGAATCATAGGTAGGTATCCGAAGCTAACCTCGAAATAGAAGCCAGTTCTATCCGCCCTGATCATGGCAGTCGCCTGGTCTCTAATCGAAGAGGCGCCACATGATGTGAAATTCTTCCTGCGAATCAAGGGTTGGACAGAGCTTTCCCTCATGGCAGTCATCTTAGCCGTCACAATTTTCTTCTCCCTCAATCTAGGTATCGCGATCGGCATAGGTTTATCGCTTTTACAAGTCATCCGTCATGCGACGCGCCCTCGTATACAAATTCTAGGAAGAGTTCCTAACAGTGATCGCTTCGCTAATGCCGAAGAGCATCCTGAAGAGCTTGAATTTGTCGAGGGCTGCCTGATTGTGAAGATACCTGAACCGTTGACCTTCGCGAACACGGGCGAATTGAAGAATAGATTGCGACGTCTCGAGTTGTACGGCACGGCTAACGCGCACCCGGCTTTACCTCGCCTACGTCCGCAGACGAGTAACAGGAACATTATATTTGATATTCACGGCGTGACATCGATGGACGGCTCTGGGACGCAGGTTCTCGAGGAAATCGTGCGTAACTACCGTGACCGTGGCGTCAGGGTCTTCTTCAGTCGTCCCGTCAGTCGGGATAACAAAGTATGGCACCTATTGGAAAGAAGCGGTATAGTTGAACTTGTCGGAGGTAGACACCGGTTTGTGGATGACGTTAAGGATGCGCTACGCATGACGGAGATAGAAGATTTCGAGGAAACCGGAGCATGCGCCCATGCTAGTGACAATCTCTCCTAGGCGGAGAGGGAACTGGACACTTCGAAGAACAAAATGGAAGCTGGCACCTCTTCTCGGCCCGACTCCCTATTGACGTTCTTCCCCCGCGCGAGCCCCCAGTCTCTTAACATGCTGCTCATTGCCAACCCAACGACAAAGGATCGTGACTCTACTAGCTCGGAGGAATAGAAAACCTTGGGAATACCTTCTTCTGGAACAAACAGTCCAGACACGATGCTCAGTCTAGGATAAATGGCTGCCTGGTTTACCGCCTATCCGTCGGTAATGGGCACAATGAGCTCTGTTTAGCTCCTGGCGATATTCCGATCTAACCACAACATACCCCAATTTGGGTACAGTTGTTTGATGATAAAAGCATAGCATAGCATGGCATAACATAGCATGGCATAGCATAGCATAATACCAGGGGCGTTTGATGACGGCGTTTAGGTACCAGGATACATAAAAACAGCATTGCTAGAGTCTTTTGCGCTTCTCGCTTACTTTGCTCATGGTTAACAACTGACAACATGTCAAGCACACAAGTATAAAAACGTCAATATTACCAGGTATCGATAATTCAAACTGTTCTAGACGAGTCCAGCTCCCAATGCTAATGTAAGCCAGTGCATCGATTCAGCAGTGGCCGCTAGCAGAGCCCTCGTAGTATCCTCACTGCTCTGGAAATGCACAGTTAACGTATCTTTTTCTTACTTCCCAAATTAGGATTCCAGATCTGCCTTCACTATCGCAGTTATGGGACCACAATCCACTGCTTGGGGGATTGGGTTGTCATCCGAGGTGGGAGTATTGCGGCATTCCAGAGGCAAGACTATACTGCCAACCGCAGAAAACGTAACCCTGAACAGAGTCGGCCATCATTAGTTTATTGGCTTCTAAAGGTAATCCATTTTCGTCGCTTACTCATGGCCATTATCCTCGCACTTCCACTCCTGCTCGATAGTGAGCTTGTTCGTGCTCCTATCGAACTTAAAGCCCGTCGTCGGATACATTGAAGGCGGAATCAAGTCATCACGGTAGCTGATTGGGCACGGCCACTGCGAATTAGGGTCAATCAATGCCGGATTATCCGGGAACGAAGCCACCGAGTCATTAACGGCCTGGCAGTTAATCAAATAATCGATCGCCTTGTTATACAAATCGTAATTAATACTGGCTACCGTGGTCCCGATGACCCACGGATTGCCCGCTTGAACTCGCGCGCTGAACGTAAAATCCCTGACTTCCCACTCGGCATGTTGCGAAGCCGCCGCGCAGCCAATTTTGGGCAGCCGGTGTGCAATCTTGGTGTATGCCGCGATCGTGAGATTATCCCCTTCCGTGCCCGTGTAGTGTCCCTCGGGCGTGTCCACGAGCCCTATCTGCAGGCGTCCGTTGCCTGTAGCCATTGCGTTCGCGAATCTGTTGCGCAGATCTGTTTCCTCTTCACCGCGGTCGCACACGAAGCTGTGGTTGATGTCGATGTAGTCATTGGACGAGAAGTCGAAGTATGCGGAGAACTTATCGTCGCGCACATCGCATGCTGTTGACCCACTGCTGGCGTCACCACTGCGAATGCCGTGGCACGGCGATGAGTACCCGCTGAAGTTGGCGTGTAACTCAAAGCTGAATGTCTCGGTTGTGTCGTTGCGCGTTATGCTGTGCCAATTCCGAATCAAGAATTTCTTGGATCCCTTTTGTGTGCAGGGTAGGTAATTTCTCTCGCCAGGTCGTCTGCCAGTGAGCGACAACGCTGAAGTGGAATACCACAACAGCAGCGCGATCACTGTCCCTACTTGCTTCATGTTTCTTGGGTTTATATCCTGCTTCGGTATTCACGCCCGCAGTATCTCCTCTGTTGAAAGTCCAGATCCAGAGAGCACGAGACGTGTTCTTTGCCTGCTTTTAAGATACATATGTCTTAGTCGTGTAATTATAGTAGAGATCGTCCGTGGGATGCTCTCCGCAGATTTCGTTATAGCTGGTATTTAGCCTCAACTTATCTGCGCATCTAGCCAGCATAATAGTCACCGGTTATATTCAGAATACACCCATGAGGTAAACTGTATTTAACTGTATTTACCTGACAACATATGACCAAACGAATTATCACGCCAAAAACCTTATATTACAGTACCCCTTAACTTGATACTTTGATGGAATAACTACCTTGTAGTGTACCATAGATCTGCATCTCGAAGTGAGTCCGAAATCTTTTCGTTTTGAATTAGTAAAGTCTACCTATCGAGTAATCCACACAATACATGCTAGACATCATTCACACTTCTCTAAGACATTTTACATACGACAAGTGTTGTTCAACGTTATAGGGGTCAGAAACCAATTCTACCAGACTCAGACTCGTATTTTTTAAGGAAGGAAATTTCGCCTAACGCTTATTTAAATTATGTTAATATAGAACCTTCGACGGACGCGAAAAAGGAATTTACAGCCTTCGCTAAAACATCAGGCTCTTGTAATTGAAGCTCAACATTTCAATATACTCTATATACAACTTCTCGGTCTATATCTTTTCGAAGTAGTTATTCCAGTTCTTTACCTAACCTACTAAGAGAAGCACGTATGAACGCAAGTCTTTGGTAAAGGTAGTTTTAACTCTGGGTTATTTCTATCTAAGATTGACTAGAAAGGGAACGAGAGGAATATACATGACTCGCGCACATTGCCAAGTTGATCCCACAGAGAGAGTTTGCTCATGATCTTGTGTTCTAAATTGGTGACCTACTAATCAAAAGGAGCCCGAGCACCACGACATCCGGTACCTGCTTATAGCACGGTTCATGATCGTGGCTGAGCTCAATAGTCGTTTCCCCTTAAAGTGCGATTTACGGCAATAACTTGCGACTTTTAGACTTTTAAGTAGACAATGAACCAAATCGGGCCTTTCGCATGCCTCGATTCGCGGGACAAACCTGAAGTATGCATTCCAAATGTAAACCATGCGACTGCTTGTCATATTTAGTAAAGCTTGAATCTCGGTAAGAGTTCTCCAGCCTTGCACATTAAATAGGTGATGTTGGATCGGGTTGATTTCTGTCAACCTGTCCATCAAGTCTGCCTTATGTGAGGGGAACCCAATAAATGTACCTACATCTACGGTCATCCTAAGCCCGTATCAGGTCCTAAAACAGAGTGGTACGCAAACCTGGCATAATGAAGCATTGTCCTGGGTTAGTAACTGTCTAAATTGTGACGTGTCTAGGTCCCGAGATTCCTGGGTTGTATTCGTATGGCCCAGACAAGACTGCGCCATGCTTACCTTGGGTTTGCTAATGAGATATCAGCTGCGATGACAACCACGCAATCTTATATTTATAGAGATGACATCTACCGCGCTATCAGCTCTTAGTGGATAGTAGCTACGGTATTGACTCTCTTATGTAAGGTGGTGGCTTGGAGGCTTTAGCGTGCTAGTTACGCGTTCTCACTACAAAGCAGAGAATGACCGGATTTCTAGGCCTTATGGGATTTTAATTTTGCCGTTAACTCCTCAACTCGATCTTTTCTCACTTTCGAGTTGATGGGTAGTGAGTACGAGCGATTTCGTGTTGACTTATTGATTTAATGTTGTACAAATTGAGTTGGTATTCAGGTAAATTTCGGACTAATAGAGATTTATACGATATGACAAATGTTTCCTCGTATACTCTCCATGTATAACTTGATATGTCGTTAAATATCATAGTATCACGATACCTAGCAATCATATCCCTTCGGATGAAGGAGCCTATCTAATTCGACAATTTTCATGAAATCGCTCTACATAATGAACACAATATATCGCCAATAAGTTGCAGGTTGGACCTAGGAGAGAGCATAGCCACAATAGATGCGACCCTAGTGTTACATAGAAATGAGAGATTTTCCCAGACTTGTGTAGAACATTTTATCATGGGCATAGGAAGTAGTCCCCGGCTTTGTGTACAAGTGTAATACTTTGCTGATTTTAATTATAATGGTCGCTTGTCTCTGATATTCCGGTTGTAATGCCCCTAAATCTAGCCCTCAAAAATGAAAAAGGATCAGCAGGGTATAGAAATCCTCTTAAATGTTTTATTTGCGCTCCGTTTGACGTAGAAGTAGAATTACACCATGCCGTGCTAGTATCCCACCCTCCACTTCATCCCCCCAGGATATATAGGGTGAGGCTGTGCTCGTGTAGTGTAACTCTAGGTCTACCTAGAACTTATTTCCTCGCCGTGGGGAATCTGGCCCAAAGCTACGGCACCCTGATATCTGGTAAAGTTGATATCGGCAAATAGCCTCCATGTGGCAGACTATTGAAATATGTCTCATCAACGAGTAATTGAATCTTGGCATACTTGACGTAAGGTGCGTATCATAGTTTCCAGCTAAAAGGTATCTAGCTTTTGTTGCCTCACATCAGGTACATACCTATCTTTGACATATGATTTCCTACCGATAGACAGTTTCTTCAAGAGCAAGAGATAATTATCCGTTACAAGAACAAAAGCATAACTTTTAAAGCGTTAAAGAACCGACCGTGTGTTGCTTTGGTCAGAGGATACGTGCGTCTTTCTGCAGATCTCTGATAGCGATAGCTTCAATTCCCCTGAGTCTAGATGCTCTCTCGGTTTGATATTTGGGAATGCAAAAGTTTGAGACGTGGTTCTTAAGATACCAGGACTAGCCTCACGCTGTTCCTCGGTAAAAACCAGGCTAATAACGTGGGCAATTCTCGCATCTGGCCTTCTATGCCTCGCAAGTCAGCCTTATGAAGATGACATCCACTTTAGGTACTTTATAGAAACTAATTCCAGACTACCTCATTTTTGTGAACCACAATGAATAATTGCCCCCTTGCCTCTTCGACTACCGATGGAAAACCCCAGTGAAGCAAACAGGTTAGGCCAAGGCTCCAAACACCCCCTTAGCGTAAATATTACTCTGAGCCGAGGGCTGAGGGAGGAGAGCTGTTGAAGTGCAAGTACACTTCACTGCGTCTTGTCCAAGCCTAGGTAGAATATTAGCGACTGCTTATTCATTAGATAAGTTCAATTACTGACATGGTCATCAAGGTACAGGACATAGCCACTCTCGGCGAGCCTTTTTTACTCGATCACCTGCCTGCCTTACCGATATGACGTGCGATAGATCACTTGTCTGGTAATTTCCGGTGACATGTTCACTACCTAGGTAGGTAGGTACCTATAACGAAAGATTCATGCGTCACTATTGTCATTAACCCGCAAATCTAAATCCGTGGAAATATTTAGGGAATGTTTCAACAGTTTCTGTTATAGTTAGTAGGAATTTATAGACTTGAATGTAGTTGGGTGTTGCCAAGGAGTTGGTAAAGCATGTAGGCATGACTATGACGAAACGTGATATCACGGAATAAGACTTCTGCGATGACAAATAATTCCAGCATAAATCATGCTGGAAGAACCTTGTCAAGACGACACCATAACCTAAGTAGGTAGGAAAATAC
The DNA here is from genome assembly GCA_002120305.1 of Hypoxylon sp. CO27-5. Lineage (NCBI taxonomy): Eukaryota > Fungi > Ascomycota > Sordariomycetes > Xylariales > Hypoxylaceae > Hypoxylon > Hypoxylon sp. CO27-5. The sequence goes on along the minus strand of KZ112540.1, from coordinate 82,728 downwards.
ATAAATATGTTCAATGGATACTAATTAGCAAGTACCTGGTTAAGGTGATACGAAGTTTTAGCAAATTGGAATTGCTGCCTCAGTAGATTCGGCTTCTAAAGCAAGTTGTAACATGAACGAGATGAATGTAATGAACCACCTGATGTAATTACTAGAAATACTTATCAACTCCGACCCATAACAGTATTATTTGTCTTTGTCTTTTCGGGTTAAACATTTCGGCATATCTGCTGTGGCCGTCCTCGTTGGGAAGATAAAATGTTGACATGTGATTGGCCGAAGCGATTTTCGCAAACGAATCGCGATGGTTGCAAAGTCTTGGAAACCAGACAGCGCTGCAGGGATCCGGATTTAGTTACATCAGCGATCTAGATTGCCCAGAAGCCCAGTCCCAGTCTTACTTATTAAAACCCGTTAAAAACAGGAGGTCGATTAAGCCTGCGTATCGCCGGCGACTCTGATTGGTTACTGCAGTATCTACACAGCCTCACTCGGCGCCCCTCTTAGCGTGAGGGAGGAACGTCAGAAATTTCATTTTTACCAGTCATGGCTAATCCTTCAATCCAGGCGCCGGATTATCTGTTGGCTATCAGAAGTAAAGGCTGTTGACTTGTTCAGAGTCATGCATTGGACATCAAGATCCAGATTCTACCACAGACTTCTTGGAAGTTTGGGCCGCAGTCACCTAGCTACCGTATATCAAAAGATCAAACGCGACGAGATGACAGCGACCTTATAAATCTTTCAAGCAAAAGCGGCCTCCAACAGAATATTGCATTTGCCTCCCACCGCGTAAGATATTTTAACACAGCCCCTTTGCCTTCAAGACACATTTCACAACTGCGCCTATCCGCACCGCGTGGTTGAAAACCTCAACAATTTTCTCAGATAATTGGGCCTGTTTTCATTGTTGTAGCCTCTCCCTCCTATCGAGCATTGTCCACATTGCAATCATATCCCAACTCAGGCTGCGGTACGCATTACGACGGGCCCACTACCAAGTAATCGACGAAATATCACTCTTCATAGCTCGGCAATATTGCCTTAGCAGCCCTCCTCTTTTGCACAGCCCGCGACCCAAGAGCGGCGGTTCATCTAGGCAAACCTTCCAGGTTGGTCCAAGTATACCCGCCACTCCCTCTCGTCGCCCTCGGCACGAAGTGGAAATACAAGTTAGGCTCGATTTCAGCATGTGTCTACGTCTCGCAGTTTGTGACCTTCGATATTATATTGCTACTCCTTCACCGAATGAATCGGTCTAGGAGCAATTGACATGGTCGTACACAAACATACCTGCTCCTCATAATATCTCTTGCTTTCGATCCTATTTTATTCTCGTCATTTCGACCTTTTTCATCCCCTAATACAAGACAAGACAAGACAAGACAAGACGAGACAAGACTACAATCAACATAATTTGACTATCATGGCGAGCGGTAATCTTGCACCGCCGATGTTAGCGGTTGACACGAGGACGCGCCCAAGGAGTGATACCAATGAAACTAGAGTTGTAACGCCCGGGTCCTTCGTCTCGAATATGTCGAATATATCAAATCCTTTCCTAACGCCGTCTCATTCTAATCCCTTCATAACACCAGCCCAATCTGATTGTGGATCGAGCGTGTTATCGTTTGACCCTGAAGCGGCTCTCCGTCCTGATCCCGGCACAGAAGCTGATTTTGAGGTCGAGAATAACCCGTTCGCTTTCAGCCCAGGTCAACTAAATAAACTCCAAAATCCCAAGTCCCTGGCTGCATTCCGGGCATTAGGCGGCCTTACCGGGATAGCGCGGGGTTTACAGACCGACATCCATGCTGGCCTGAGTCTCGACGAGACCTCAGTACGAACATCCATTACTTTTGATCAAGCTGTAAGGAGAACGTCGGATAAGTTTTTTGAGTCGCCGGAGAGGGAATCGAAATCCGGGACTGACTCCTTTATTGACCGAACGAGAGTCTTCGGCAGAAATATATTACCGGCAAAAAAGGCCACGCCAATATGGAAGCTTATGTGGAACGCCTACAACGACAAAGTCATTATATTATTAACGGTAGCTGCAGTTATTTCGTTAGCACTCGGGCTCTACGAAACCTTTGGAACGGTGCCTAAGCCGGGAGACCCTCCATCTGTAGATTGGGTCGAGGGAGTTGCAATTATCATTGCTATCCTTATTGTCACACTTGTGGGATCACTCAACGACTGGCAAAAGGAACGAGCTTTTGTTAAACTCAATGCTAAAAAAGAAGACCGAGAGATCAAGGTGGTTCGATCTGGGAAATCATTTATGATCAATGTTCACGATATCCTTGTTGGGGATGTCCTACACCTCGAGCCTGGCGATCTGGTCCCTGTCGACGGTGTCTTTATCAGAGGACATGACCTAAAGTGTGATGAGTCTTCAGCCACTGGAGAATCCGATGCCATCAAGAAGACTCCAGGCGAGCAAGTTATGACATTACTTGAATCACGCGCAGATCATAAGGGCCTCGATCCCTTCATCATCTCGGGCTCAAAGGTGCTTGAAGGAGTTGGTACATTTCTCTGTACTTCAGTCGGCGTGCACTCTAGCTTCGGCAAGATTATGATGTCTGTCCGAACTGACATCGAATCGACTCCATTGCAGAAGAAACTTGAAAGACTCGCAGTTGCTATTGCTAAGCTAGGAGGTACTGCGGCTGGTCTTCTCTTCTTTGTCCTACTATTCCGGTTTCTTGGTGGTCTTCCGGCAGATACCCGTACGAGCTCAGAGAAGGCCTCCGCTTTTCTGGATATACTAATCGTGGCCGTTACCATCATCGTCGTGGCTGTGCCTGAAGGCTTGCCCCTGGCGGTAACGTTAGCGCTGGCCTTTGCCACCACCCGACTCCTAAAGGAAAACAACCTCGTACGCGTATTACGTGCCTGTGAAACGATGGGCAACGCTACGGCAATTTGTTCCGACAAGACAGGAACATTAACCACTAACAAGATGACAGTCGTGGCGGGAACTTTTGGCCAGTCGAGTTTTACTAAAACCGAAAGCGAGAAGGCAGACGTCCAAACAGTCTCCCAATGGGCTTCCGGCCTTTCTGAAAAAGCCAAGGACGCCATCGTGCAGTCAGTTGCCATCAACTCAACTGCTTTTGAAGGCGAAGAAGCGGGCCAGTTCACTTTTATCGGTTCCAAAACTGAAACGGCGCTTCTCCAGCTGGCAAGGGAACATCTTGGCATGCAGTCGCTAGCTGAGGCCCGGGCGAATGAGCAGGTCATTCAAATGATGCCCTTTGACTCAGCTAAGAAGTGCATGGCAGCGGTCATCAAGCTAAGAGACGGTTCCGGATATCGACTTCTAGTAAAAGGAGCTTCGGAAATACTCCTCAATTACTGTGACAAGAAAGCAGATATTCAGTCGCTTGGTACAAGCACACTTACCGTTGACGATCGCAACGAAATAATATCAGTTATCGACTCCTACGCGAAAGGTTCGCTTAGAACTATTGGGATCGTATTCAAGGATTTCGCTCAGTGGCCCCCTGCGAATGCGGAGCTAGAAGATGACCATGTGCGGTTCGATTCGGTGCTTAAGGATCTCGTATGGCTTGGTCTAGTCGGCATCCAAGATCCTGTCAGGCCCGGTGTACCCGAAGCAGTTCGAAAAGCCCAAAATGCTGGCGTTGTCGTTCGTATGGTGACTGGTGACAACGCTGTGACTGCTCAGGCCATCGCGACCGAATGTGGCATTTACACGGACGGCTTAATCATGGAAGGTCCCGACTTCAGGAGGCTCAGTGATGAGGAAATGAATGCCATTCTGCCAAAGTTGCAGGTACTTGCACGGTCGTCGCCCGAGGATAAGAGAATCCTAGTTGCGAAGCTTAAAGCCCTTGGAGAAACGGTAGCTGTCACTGGAGACGGCACTAATGATGCTCCGGCTCTTAAGACTGCAGATGTTGGCTTTTCAATGGGAATTTGCGGAACTGAAGTAGCTAAGGAGGCCTCGGAAATTGTACTGATGGACGACAATTTCACTTCTATCCTGACAGCTCTTAAATGGGGACGAGCAGTCAACGATTCTGTTCAGAAGTTCCTTCAGGTAAGTTTGAGGCTATTCCCTTCAAACAAAGTATTCAATTCATTAACTTTTTCTCAGTTTCAAATCACCGTCAATATTACAGCCGTCCTCCTTGCCTTCGTATCTGCCGTTGCCGATCCAGAGATGCATTCCGTGCTCACTGCCGTACAGCTCCTTTGGGTTAACCTCATCATGGATACATTTGCGGCCCTCGCGCTCGCGACCGACCCTCCTACTGAAAAAGTCCTCGATCGCAAACCCCAACCGAAGAGTGCTCCTCTTATTACAACGAATATGTGGAAGATGATAATTGGACAAGCTATTTTCCAGCTAGCTGTTACGTTCGCTCTACACTTTGGCGGTTCGACGATTCTGGGCTACGACCCTAATAATCAAACACAACAGACCGAACTCAACACTATGGTCTTCAACACTTTTGTATGGATGCAAATTTTCAACGAATTCAACAACCGACGCTTAGACAACAAGTTCAACATCTTCGAGGGTGTTCACCGTAATAAGTTCTTTATTCTAATTAACTGTATTATGATCGGCGCCCAAGTCGCTATCATATTTGTTGGTGGCGCAGCATTCGAGATTACAGCTATTAATGGCACGCAGTGGGCCATCTGCGTCGTCGCAGCCGCGGTCTCTATCCCGTGGGCTGTCGTCGTGCGGCTATTCCCTGACGCATGGTTCGCCGGAATTGCCCAGACGGTTGGCGCGCCAGTGGTCATAATATATAGGTTCCTAGCTAAGGCATGCGCCAAGATTGGTACTGTTTTTAGTAGGATATGGAAGAAGAGGAAGACAACACCATTTTTGAGAGAAAACCAAGACAGTGCCTCGCAAGAGAAGGAAACGGCACCTGAGATCATTGTGTCAGAGGGTGATAGTGGCGTTCGAGGGAATGCCGCCCCTGAGATACACATAATAGAGGACTTAGAACAGGGCCGCCGATAGATTACGTACCTTAAGTAGGTACTTACCTTTTATGTATTTATGTACACGTACAGTAGATACCTATAGCATGGAGCATAGCGATGATTTTATGAAATTTACTGCCTATACATCTACACATACAATTTTAAGCCATCTTGAGTCAAAGGAAAGTACACATGGCAGGCAGCTATCCCTCATAGTTCCTAAGTGTTATACCCGACAACTGCGGATTGAGCAGACTATCACACTCACAGAAAATTATTTCCTCTACGAAATCCGTACACTTTCAAGTAGTTCCCGAGGATGATATGGTGGATGCATCCAGTCTATTTGTGCTTTACCGCCGAGCACTTGGGTTAGCCCTAGAAACTTGAGATCTTATTAAACTTGGGCAACTTGGCAGATAGGTGGTAGGCCCCATCCACAGGAACAAGTCGCATTAGCCTGACATTCACGAAGCTTCCAGCACCTTTTCCCGTGCCCCGGACTGTTTTTGGCCCGCCTCAGAGGAATATCCAGATGAATCCTGTTCCTCATCAGATTTTGTGGACGCTTCGGGAGAGACTTTACCACGGAGTACTATCCAGATTTTCCGAGCGCCACCATCATAGAGAGGATAAAAGTTAGCGACTACCAAGGTAAACCAGAGGTAGATGAGTGAAATGACAATCCATGCCGTGAATAACTAAACGACTTAGCCCCAAGCTTCGAGGAATGGAGTGGAATAAACTTACACTTTTTGAGAATACAATTTCCGCGCCGTACATCGCAAGCGGCCAAAGAAAGACGTGTCCTAAGAGAGTGAAGACAGTCCAAAACGCAGCCCATCGGCTCATCCTCTTCATATATTTCTTCAACTCAGGAGTGAACCATTCTTCCGATTCCTGCTCGTTCGCCTCTATTCCATCGCTTTCAGATTGGCGAACCTTTTTGATCTGCTTTGCAAAGATTAACCAGTCGAAGGAGCTAGGTCGCACAAATGACACAAACAACGTAGTAGGTAGCGGAACGAAGAATGCTGTGACGCAGCCAAACAAGCATGGCATTGTACTACCGGTCGAAGCAACGGAGATTTCGCCAAAATAGGCATATGCCGTTCCAAGCCAGACGGAGATAGAGCACGAAACACCAACTATTGGTGAGATAATTGCAGCGGCTCTGGTCTGTCCTTTCCATAGAAGAGCGAAAACGGTAGGAATGCAACCCGGGTTGGTTATATTGCCAACCACATAAAGCAGCCAGGTCATATCAACACCCCCCTTGTTAAAGGCTGTCGCCAATGTGGGGATGACAAGGGAGGTAACGATAACACCGATATGAGACCATGTAATTAGCTGTTTATCGGTAGCTTTCTTGTTGATATATGTCCCGTAGATATCGAACGAGATGATAGAACTGATGGCGATCATCTGAGCTGATGCGATAGAGGTGCAAGCCTATTTGGCTAATGTGAGACTACTGAATCATCTTAAATATCATGACACATTCAAGCTTGACGAACCATGAAAATCGTAAGGAGTAAAGCTCCAGCGCCGGCTTTCCCAGCGACTGCCTGCACGATATAGGGGAGGACCAATCCGGAAGTGACCTCCTCTGCCGTCATCATCTACACAAGTTGTTAGATTCCACAACGCTGCTCGTTTCTTAAGGATTAAGCTTACTCTAGGATAGGTAGGGAAAATAGATGTCGATTCTAAGGCGACAGCAGCAAGCCCGCCAAAAGTTCCAACTGCCCACGGGACGGAGAAAGACGCAATCCCACCCAAGACATAACCGGGCACAGCTGAAGCAACGTTGGCCGAGAATCCCTGTAGCGTATCAGCTACCTGTATCTAGTTGCACGTCTGATACTTCATGTATTACCTTTTGCCAGAAGCCAGTATCCATGATCACGGCACCGAAGTTTGAACTAAATTATCATTAATATCATTCGAGAGAATAGTATAAAAGGATGCTTACATAACATGAAGTATACCAAAATAAAGACATTGCTCGCTTCGCATGGTTAAATGCGAACCCCCATAATTACCCTGAACCGGTCTGTTCTTGTCAGCTGTAATCACAGCATCATAGAGAGCTCCGATAGACCCGATCTCTTTCACCACGATAATTTTAATTGTAAGCCAGACCAGAATTATCATTATAATGAATGTATGCAGGTAGTCAGTCAGGAATGTTGCTCGTAGCCCCCCGAAATACGTGTAGACGCCTACGCCGACCTATAGACATTAGAACCTATTAGCTTACTCCCCAGAGATGCATACAAGAAAGGGGTATCCAATGTTACTCAGATTATAGGTCTTTAAAAATCCTGAAGTTTTCTATACGTAACTTCGCCAACTTACCGGTAAGAGATACGTACTTGCGATGACGTCCATCCCAGTTAGGGAAGTGACCGCAGCACTTGCTCCAAGTAGCATGCTTGAGAAGTTTAGGATATTCGTTAGGAGGCAAAATACGATCCAGAGTAGGTGTGCAGCCGTTCCATATCGAACCCTAATAAGTTCTAGTAATGTGTGCGCATTGGGTGCTCTGCGCTTAGCTTCAATAGAGATGAGCGACAAGAAGCAGACCATGGTACTGGCGGATGCTCCCCACCATACTCCAAGGGCCAGACCATATTTATAAGTCAGAAGCGAGGCTCCAAGTAGAGCAGTGCTATATAGCCAGGAAGAAATTACAGCTGATGCTGTAAGGCCAGTTCCAACTGTACGATTGGCAACCATAAATCTACCGTTTTATGCCATGTTAGATAACTCGTAGACAGCTCACTATGACACAGGGAGGCTTACGTTTCAGTGGACTGATTATCTTCGTTAAAAGACCTCTTTAAGGATCTAGTAACCCAAATCATGCCTTGTAGGTGTAAGTATGAGAAGAGAATTTGAAATATGTCCCTTGAGGCCCTCACCTAAAGCAAAAGCGACACCAAATCCGATAACGACAGCGTAGCCCGCGCCCTGAGGCAAAGGGGCCTGCACTTGATTAGACATATTTGAGAGCGTATCAAAACCAATAAAATTCTAAACAAGAATAAAAGAAATTCAATTAATAGCCGTGAAGGTTTTTAGGAATCATATAAAAGCGTAGATTAGAGACCATTTCCCATTCTTATTCTTATCCTGAAGGGGATTATGTGATCATCCCGGTCTTGAAGCTAAAGCGTCGCCATATACACTCGTCAAATTACGTCGGCAGGAGGTTACCGAATTATCGGATGACTCTCTATGATAAGGGAAGCTTTCCGAAAAACCAGTCAACAAATATTAAACGTCGTCTGTGATTGGACATCAGGCTGCAGAATTCTGATGTGATTTGATGACGTGACTTGGAATCAAATGGCGATAGCTTGATCAAATCCGCTTTCGGACTGCAGCTTGATATTCAGTGGACCGCGGCACTACCTTATCAGTAGATAGAGAAGACCTCACTTGAAATGCGGACTTTACAGACTACATACATAACCGGAACATTATTAGTTGAATGAGTTAGCTTTTGTGTAAGTTGACGCATACATGTTTAGCACGGCGTCTATACTATTGACATACTGAGATGGATGAACCGACCAAAGTATCCCAATCAAAGCAGTGGATCTTGAATGCCTTTTCTATGAGCACTCCAGGCCACCTCGCTGCGGGTAAAGGGCTTACCCCCTATTCCATAGTGCACGAACCCAAATACTGAAAGCTTACAGGGCTCTGGAGACATCCGCGCAATCATACCTCTGAATACAAGGATATTGAATACTGGGTAAACTTGGCTAAAATCTTAGAGGATGGAAAGTTCCATGGGCTATTCATTGCTGATGTCCTTAGCCACTACGGTGTATATAAGGGCGAAGGTAATGTCAACCCCGGTCTCCCTGGGGCCGCTCAAATTCCTATGAATGATCCCTTGTACGTAGGTACCAGTGATATCAAGTACAAGAAGTCCCTTATTGATTGGAAAAAGTCTAGCGGTCTCAGCTATGGCGGCAGCGACAAAACATTTATCATTTGGTGTTACGGCATCGACTACCTACGAAAATCCATTCTTATTGGCGAGAAGGTTCGCGACTCTTGATCATTTCACCAAAGGCCGTGTCGCCTGGAACGTGGTGACGAGCCACCTAGAGCCGGCAGCAAGAAACCTAGGTCTCCCGACCCAGATCGAGCATGACGAGCGGTACAAGATCGCTGAGGAATTTATTAACCTGACCTACAAGTTATGGGAAAGCTCATGGAGAGATGACGCCGTCGTGAAAAATCCCGAGACTAAACAGTATACGGTTCCCGGTAGAGTTCGGAAGATCAATCATGAAGGGTAAGTCGAGCCGAATAAATTTGACTTCTCAATCTAACTCCATCAGGCGTTATTTCAAATCGACCGGCCCCATCACAACCGAGCCGTCAATTCAACGAACACCTTTCATTTTCCAAGCCGGTGCAAGTAGTGCTGGGAAGATTTTCGCGACAAAACACGCAGAGTGCATGTTCTTACCCGGAATGACCCCCGCAGCTGTTAAAAGTGCCGCAGACGACATCCGCCGGCTAGCTATTGAAAACGGCCGCGATCCATCAACCATCAAGCTTATCACAGGAGTCTTGATCATCGTGGACGAGACTGATGAAAAAGCCCAGGCCAAATATGAGGGTTACTTGAGCTACGCAGATTTCGAAGGAACAATGACTCTTTTCGGAGGATGGACTGGGGTAGATCTTGACAAATGGGGAGATGATGAGGATTTCAAATTCACCGGCCCTGGCGCAATCCAAAGTATGATTTCTTCTTGGAGTACTACAGTACCGGGAACTCAGAATGTCAAATGGACAAAAAGGAGGATCGCACAAGAACTGGCAGTTGGGGGGGCTCATCCGCGTGCTATTGGATCACCGAAGACAGTAGCGAATTTTCTCCAAACGTGGGTTGATGAGGCTGGAATTGATGGATTTAACATATCGTACGCCGTCAATCCCGGTGACTTCGAAGACATTATCAAATATCTATTGCCGGAATTAAGAGCCAGAGGAGTATTCTGGGATGACTACGCTGCTAACACAACGAGGGAGAACTATTTCCAGGACGGTCTTGGCCCGAGGCTAAGGAGCGATCACCCAGGGTCAAAATACAAATGGCCAGCGGAGTAAAAGGAAAAAGGAACAAGCTATCATACTAAATCTAGTATTAGAAATGTTCATATTCAAGATTTCTTCTCTTGCTGAGTAAATTTTTGAAAGTTGTTATCTAATATGTTGAAATGATCTTCCCTAACTCCTAAATCCTAACTCACAAGCACCTTTTTTTTCCTTCAATAATTCCTTACCAACTTCGCGCTCTTAATTATGTTATTCCAATTTAATCTTTTACCGTATGTACACCTAGCTCTTAGTACCCAAGCTGAGATAAGATGAGAATAGTCTTGAGAACAATCTCTGTAAGGAAATATGTCGAAGTAGTAATCTATGATCGGGGTCTACCAGAGCGAATCCGTGCCATTTGTTACAACAACAACCACCTGACAATTACTGGCAGAGTCATACTCACACTATTCACCGTCTTTAGAAATACATGGCATAAGAAACAATTTGGGACATTTTAGACACTATCTCAAGTCAAGTCAAGTAAAGTCAATGGGATTTCCGTCTTCACCCAATCCGATAGTGTGATTACTGTAGGTATGCTTGGCTTAATTTCGAAAGTCTAGAGGTTGACCATCTCACACGGTAGGTAAACAGCTCATCGCCAGCTGTAAACTCCAACGCAACGGGTTCGCTGACGCCGTCCCGTCGACAGCTGGCCATTTGCACATAAGGCAAATGACCCACTCTCCAAGAGTTCGAGGGAAGTTACCTCTCACCGTACCTTATCTGCTGCATGTAGGTACATGTACCCCAGTACACGTGCTAAATCAGTCGATCGTAGGTATGTACCTAGGTAGGTCGTTACATAGGTTAAGGGCTTCTCGAAGAGCGATTTAGGTTGCGAATAGGAACACACACACCATATTCGGAGTCCATCCATGCACTGACCAATTACCTACCTACATACTACACATAATTTAATTATTTTAACTAGGTACTATGTAGTTTTGAATCTTGGATAGATATGTACATTATACCTTAGCACTGTGCGCTCCATGTGTTACTAGATTTGGAAAGTGGGTCATGTTGTTAGCCAATCACTGCGTACACAGTCACACGCCAAGAGCCTACTTTGACCTCATATCTCCTAATCAGCCATTGCGCAGCCACCCTCCCTCGTATTACAGCGGTCCCTATCTAAGTAGTTGTGGTTGAGGTTCTCTGCTCAATTTTGAAGAATATCGATATCAACATTGGAAGTTCCTGACTTGGACGGGCTTGGGCTGCACTGACCAGCTGTCTCATCAGTGAATCAGCCTGTTTGTGCCTCCAAGTCATTTACCCAATCACTTAAGGGGTATGCTATGATAAATATTTTCGTATTCTTACGTGGGAATTGACTCATTGCTCCTGAACTTTCTCACACTTGAAAGAAAGAGTATTAGCACTATGGTATCCCGCCTCAAGAAGATGTCGCTTGAGTGCTTACCGTTTAGACGCGTCGTAGGCAAAAGGTACAAAAGAAAGGTAGAATTAAAGTCGGTACCTTAAATGGCAGGAGTGAGTGCTTGATATTAATAGTTTGCAAGTCGTTCTATCTAGTTTGAGGACGTGATTTAACAATAGGTACAGTAGATTGCGTGGTACATGATACTTGACCAATTCGGTGTAATCAACAAGTACCCAGGTCACGTAGAAATAGATGCTAGGTACCCCAGATTCTGGACGAAGAAGGGCATCCCGAAGCACATACGTATCTATCCATTAGGTACTTACAAGTGAGAGGTAGCATTCTTTATGGTACGTAGTTACCTATGTACATAAAAATAGTTATATATACCTATGCGCTGATAGCTTCTCTACTCGGACACTAGATCCCATAATGGGGTTTATTTAAGTACGTATATGATATATTGAATTTATTGACAACGAATTCCCTAAGTTATAAGCTATGCTTGTACCATTTGATTACAGCCCAGTTAGTAATAGCTCTTACACGCCTGGCAGGAGCCTCAATAATAAGGGGCCTGTACTGGATTTGTAGGTACCTAGGTATGTAGGTAGGTGTGTACGATACATGGACACCAGTACGAGAATCAGAGGCGCTCAGTGTTCTTTCCGTCCACGGGTAGTACTTGAGATACATGACATGGTAAGTGCACGGTACGTTGCTCGTTATTTCCAAAAAGTCTGGAATAATCATGTCTCGTGGCCCCTCAGTGCACCTGGATGCGTTACTACGGTTGCAGGTGATTAGCCCACGGCAACGAATAATTATTTCGCGTACAAATACCCGCATTCTCTGCAATTCAGTCCCCTCTTCTCTTCTTCCTTCAACAAGTTCAGTTTTCGTCTCAGACCCAACGCTTCCGTTCACGTTCACCAGTTTTCGGTAGTTGTCTAGTAACAGAACTTATAGTAACAGAACTTTGTGGCGCTCGCATACTATCTATCCAAGATGTATGCCTACAAGATTCTCGTTCCTCTTTTCCTCGCCATCGACGCGATGGTTGCCATCCCCATCGGCGCCATCGTCGGCGTCCTCATGATCTTCCTCCTGGGGGATTGTGAGGATCACGACCCCGTCTACAACATGTTCGCACTCGTCGCCAACGCGGTCGCGGCGATGTGCGTCGATCAATTTTCCGGTGGGGGTCTCCCCCAAGAGCTCTACGGCATCGCCCTAATGGGCGCATGTCGAGGCTCTTGCGGTGAGACACACCCCGCCGGACACATCGTCGCGGCCGTGTTGCTAGCTCACAAGCTAGCCACCATGGACAAGCGAGGCTTTGTCCTCGACATGGTGGCGGTTCTGTGTGTGAACTTCGTTCCGGCCTGCGAGCTTGCTCGCCTCTTCCTCGGCATAGTCCGATTCTCTCTGTAAGTACCATTAACTTTTCTATTTCTCTCTTTTCAATTGTTTTTCCCCCACTTGTTCGGCTTCTTCAATTTGAAAGTCAATTGTCCCTTTCGCGAATTACTCGATTAGTTATGTCTTCAGAGATAAGCCGATGATGCGTAGATCTCAACATGATGCGAATACTAACTCTTTGGCTAGTTCCCTTCCTCCCTTTGCTGTTGCCCCTTCCGCGCTGGTTCGCCGCGCGGCCGGTAGCATCCGACAAGGTTGGATGTTGGGATTCGGAGGAAGGTCTCGGATGATCGACGCCGGGACTCAGACAGAACCTCCTCCCGAACCCCAACATCTGACCTTGTCGGATGTGATGGTTGTGGCAGAGGTCCTTCCCCCCCTCTCTCCTCCTCTCTCACCCTCTCCCCCCCCACACAAGCCCGTTCTTCCCCCAACGGCACCTTCTTATCCTCACCCAAAGCCACGCGTCACTTGGCTCCGAAGGGGACTTGAGCCTATTGCAGGCTCAAGTCCCCTTCGGAGCGAACACGCTCCCACTAGTTCCCGCGCATACCTCCGGGAACTGTGGGCGGACAAGAAGTCACGCCTCTCCCCCCCCTCTCCCTCTCCCTCCCCCGCCCCCGCCACCAACACCAAAGAACTCGATACCACTTCGGTGGAAGAGTTCCACCATACACCTATCCAAACGCCCGATACCACCTGTGTGGAAGCGGCATATACGGCTACAGAAGAGCCGATTAACACCATGGAAGGATCCGATACTCCCATTGAGGAGCCCGTCGAAACGGTTCCTCATTCTACAGAGGAACCCGCCACAATCGCGGGAACGCCTATTAGTACCACAGAAGCACTTCCCATCCCCACAGAACCCTCTACCTCTGTGGACGAACCTATCACTGGAATAGAAGGAGTCACAGAGGAGCCGCCTACAGCCTCCTCGGATCCTCAGGATCCCTTATTACAGGTGACTCTCTCAGAGGAAGAGGTTGCCCAAGTTATGGCCGCGTTGCCTGACTCTCTAGAAGTGCCTCCGATTCTTCCGAGTGAACTTCACACTCAGCAGCCTGGTTTCGATTTCGACCAGCAACCTAGCAACCCACAACCTGTCTCCACATCCTACGAACAGCATGGCTCCTACTTCAGCCAGCAACAAACTATCAATCAGGAGCCTATAATGAATGAGGCGATTGATAGCAACATAGCCGATCTACCACCCATCCCAGATGCCCCTGACAGTCCTAGTGAAAACCTTCCTGCTTCTTCGGAGGATGCCACCATGGAGGAATTGTTCGGGCCTTCTTTATATGACGAGGAGGAGGACCCGGATTCCGGAAACTGGACACATGAGTATTTGTCCAGGGAGAACGGGCCAGCAGAATCGGGTGCGGAACAAGCCCCCCTAGATAACGACATGGATGTTTCTGTTGATTCGCAGCCGATGCCAACCCAGCAACCTGCGTTTGTGTTTGACCAGCAGTCTCCTATCAATCACAGTAACCCAACGGAAGAGGCGAATGATGTCGTTATGAATGAGTCTAACAATTCCTTACACTTACCACCTACACCTTCTTTGTCATTGGCGACACCGGCAGCACCTATATCTTCCTACCTATCTCCTACACCTCAGCCGGATACAGATATGTTGGACACACCGGTCGTGCCTCATTCGCTACAAACCCCCGAACCAGATACAGATATGTCAAACACAACGGTCGCATCTGATTCACTACCAACTCTCGAGCCGGATACAGATATGGTTGACCCTCCGGTTGCGCCTCATTCGCTACCAACCCCCGAAGCAGATACAGATATGATTGACCCTTCGGTTATTGACACCCCTCTCGCACCAACCCATCCCTCAGTCGACCCGTCTTCGGCGTCAGAGATGCCGATAGACCATGAACAGGACCTAGACCTACAGGTCGATGGCTCCTTGTTACCTATTACCCCAGAGCATGACGAAGTCATGACAGGCGTGCCAAGCACGCATCCTCCGCCTTCCGAAACCCCCTCGCCCGATGCCGACATGGTGGACGGACCGAATACCCTTTCTTCAGTACTGTCTACCTCAAGCATGTCGACTCCAGCTGCACCCTCTCCAGAAGCACCAGCTCTCTCCAGTATCCCCGCCGGGTTCATCCTGCCCAATAAGCCGAAGGAACAAGCGAAGCCCTTAGTCCTCAAAAAAGAGCCGCAGCGCTCACAAGAGGTGATGGGTAGAGGAGGAAAGGAGAAGGCCAAGCAAGATGCTGCTATAAAGCAGAGGCGGGACGATGCGGCCGAACAGTCACAAGACGAAGGAAACGCAGCGAACCCAACAAACCCAACAAACCCGGCAAACCCGGCAACTCCCGCAACCGAAGAAAATATAAAATTTCACAAGGATGTATCGAACGGCCGCCAATGGACCGATGCCGACGAAGTCAAGCTCGGCAACGACATGAAGAATATAGAGGAGAAGAGTGCGGAGAATCGCGAATGGATGGACGGATTAACCGCCACCATCGAAGCCGCAGAGAAGGAGAGAAGGGCTGAAATGGCCCGGAGGAGCAACGAGGCGGCCTTTGCGGCGTTGAAGAGGAGGCAAAAGAAGCCTCCTAGCCTCTTTATCCCGAAGAAGAAGCCGGCGCCAAAAAAGTAGTAGGGAATGCTCTTGTACAGTAGGAAATGAAAGGGTAGATAGGTACCCGATGGATATTAACTAGGCTTCTTGTTATTGAAGCCTTGGAGGTAGCAAAACTCCATGTAAGATATAATAAACGTACGAACCACGAACTTTTTATCTCTTACTTAAACGAAACACCAAAAGCCATGTGTCATAGACACGTGACTGTGATATTATTACATTCGTCTATAATTGTCCGCAAAGTAAACTACGGAATCCATGGTGTGTGTATAGGTAAACATAGGGCCAAAAAGGGCCAAGCTATTGATGCTAAACCCATCAAGGGTAGTTTCATAGCGTCATCCCGTCATATCCTGACCAAGCCGTGAAGTAAAGAAAGGCCTAATACCTAAAATTCGTACTAAGACCGACCGTTACGCCATTATAAGAACCCTAGTAAGTGCCTCGTTCGTTTTACAATCTGCCACTCTACCACCCCTGACCATGATGCCCGTGATGCCCGTGATGTCCATGATGACCGTGGCCGTGGTGCCCGTGATGGCCACCATAATAGGGATCGCCCTGGTACGAAGATCCGTGATGATGCCCGTGACCATGGTTGTGGCCGTGGCTATGTCCCTGTTGCCCTTGGCCGTGATTCGAATGCCGTCCCTGGATCCTGTGTTCGATCATATTCGCGGCCACGGCGCCCACCGCGCTTCCTATCATGGTACCTAGCTTCCCCTTGCCTAACTTATGACCCAATAGCCCACCAGCACCGCCTCCGAGAAGTGTAGCGCCTAGACCTCTCTCGCCGTCTTCGCCCTCCTGCCCATGTTGGCGGTTCGGGTCGCGGTCATACTGCGGCTGTCCGCTATATGGATCGGCGGAGTGCGGACGCGCGTGAGCAGCGCCGGCAGATCCCGGCCGTTTGCCATCATCGTTTGGGTAAGGTGGAGGCGGATATCCAATATCTGAGTGAGCTGAGCCGGGACGCGCATACTGTGGCTGTTGCGGGTGGGGTGCAAGGTAGTTCTGTTGTGGCGGTGCAGGGGACTGGGAGTAACTAGGCTGGGAAGGATAGGGCGACGGCGAGGGAGCACCCCCAGCGTAGTTTGGGTGCGGAAGGTATGGTGAATGCGGTGGAGGGTGCGCAAATTGAGGTTGTGGAGGATGAGGCGAAGAATGATTCTGAGGATGTTGCGCGTAACCACCTCCGCTGTTCCCGTAATACTCTGCGGCTGACATCGCGAGGTTGAAACTATAGGAGGATTCAAAGGTCGCCCCTAGAAAATGGCGTGAGGAGGTGATGTGAATACCTAAGTTAGATATTCTAAAGATAGAGGTATATCCTCGTACTACGGAGACCCTATATGTTGATAAAGCGAGAGTCTATAGGTCTAGTATACGGTACCTAGGGAACAGTAGAAGAAAGAGGAAGAGAAGTCTTAAGAACAGATCTCAAGGGATAAAAAGAAGCCAGCGAAACTTTAAATACGAAGCGTTACAAGGTTTGTTTCATACGTACATGGCATGGGATTACATATCATAACAAGCTAGCCAGTCATAATTCCCCAAGCGCTTACGTATATGTCGTTGCGAGAGACAGAACTACTGAACTGGTGTGTGGAGGCGCAGTCGTTTCGCCTCGCAGCTGATTACTGTATACATGTACGTGCGAAAGTAGGAACATGTAGCGAAGCCAGAAGACAAGTGTGTGCTAGTATCTATTGGTTCAGTGGGTTTGGTTGACCGGCGTTGCGGCTATGAGTTGGTAATTGGTAAAAGGGCGGTGGTTGTGGCTTGCAGTAGAAGAAAAAGCCTTGGCAACTTGGGAAAAGACTCATAAAGGGCTTAAAGATGGCGCAGTCCATGATGCGGGGTACATGCTCAGCCTCATTACCGTAGATCCTACCTACATGTGTAGGAGGAGACTGCCTTTCGGAGCTACCGGATACCGACTTTCCTCTTCCTTTGTACTAGTAGCTAAGACGGAATCGGAATACATGTACGTAACGGCAGACTGACTACATGAACATGTGGAGAATTGATGTCTCTCTAACGTTTAATATCACAAGGTATCATCCTAGACATGCCAACGTTTGTCATACAAGCATCATCCCAGGTGCGCTACTTGAGATGTTAGCTTTTCCTTACCTAGTACCGCGGCTCTAGCTTGGTATAAGTGAAATACCATAACCTTTGAATACGTGCAAATGCTTCCAGAATAAGAAAACTTGTTAGGGAGAGAGATATAGAATAGTTTAGATAGCAGATGATTCAACATAGGTATGCAATTGAATTTACTTCGATGTCAACCTTTCTTAGGTTTTAGATAACACATTTCCGATTCGAACATATACATCCCAAAAGAGATTCGCCCCCTTTCCCCCGGTCATCATGCTCATGAATCTCCCGTAAATGCAACCGGTTGCTCCTTTAGTCCCAATGTCATTTCATGAAAAGCCCCGGTAGGTAATGCATCATGATCGTGAATGCGAAGTTGAAAAAAAAAAAAATTAGATCCGTGCTTCGACGGCATAATCTTGGAAAACATATATACGAGACAACTAGCAAAAAATGGACAAGATCTGCCATCGAGAACGCCAACGGTCTCAAGAAAAGCTTGCACATGCCCCAACTGCAGGGCCGTTTGCTCTTCTGCTCTGAGGAAGTTGAATTTCTTCCTCCGAATCTGAGCTGTCATCTGCAGCTACTCGATCCAGCATCCGTTCTATGTCGTCACCTCGTAGCGCCGTTCTCGGTCTGGATGGTCCACTCAAACCTGCAGGGATAGACAGAGATGGCCTCGGGGCCGATCCGTTCGTTCGGCGGCGGGGCGTGCCCCTGTTGTGCGGAGACCCATGCGAGTCGTCTATATCCATTCCACCGTAAGTCCCTGGAGATTTTTCAAATCCAACGCGTTTGCCTTGGGGTGCATGGTGTGGCTGTGGGCGCGCCGTCGGTAAACTCTTTCGTCCATGGCTGCCAGTCTCGGCCCCGGATCCCAATCTCGAGGTTGGGAGAGCTGTTCGCCCACCGTTTCTCGCTTGCGGCGGTTGTAATGGCTGTACTGGCTGCGATGATTGTGACGAAGGGAGAGATGAAGGAAACGCATGCTTGACATTAGCCGAGTTTCCAGGGCTACTCATAAACATCAACGTCTCCAACGCTTCTTGTTCTCGCGCATTCTGGTGCGGAGAAAAGAGTATAGGATCAACATTGGGCGTTCTGATACTCCCTTGGCCTGGAGTGGTTTGGAGAGGGCTTGGTTGAGCTGGGGTGTGAGGGGAAGCATGATGCGATAGATAGGATGGTGTAAATCTCGCATTAGAACTGCGACGAGGGTGTGCCTGGCCAGGCTGGCGAGGTTGTATAGGAGCAGGCGGGGCCAGCGTTGGCACTTGAGAGATAGGTGGTGTCGATGCGACTGGTTTCATGATGCCATCCCTCCAGAATGATTCGTAAGTGCGACCTTGGGAGGGATATAGTCCCGTAGGGCTAGTAGCATTGCTTGAAGCTCTTTGTCGCGCGGGAACAACGGGGATTCGCGGGCTTGCAGACGCGCCGTGTCTGCCATGCAATGTAGAAGTGCTAGAAGTAGGGGAAGCAGCTTGCGACGCAAGCGATTCGACCTCGTCAATAGAATGCCCTTGCCAGCCATTGTTAACCTTAACCATAGCGTATGATAATTTCGTTTTCAGTTCAGCTGATAGCTATGGCCGAGTTAGTAATTGAGTCATGACGCGTCGCGGGTCTTGACGGATTACCTCTCCAATGCGACTACCAACAGTAGATGCTACGCTCACGGTGCTGGTATTCCTTGAATGGCCCATATGAACGGGAGATACACTTGAGCTGTTTCTGGTGTGCTTGACCACACCATCGGCCATTCTTTTCCTCGATTGGCCACCGTTTACTTCCGCATCACTGATCTTTTGCTGTGCCGCAGCAAGCTGTGACAGCTGTAGGAGCTGTGATTCTTGACTCGACACACGGCCATTTCCAGCTCCATTACTTCTCTCGCTGTCGCTTTCGGGTGGAGTGAAAACGCGATCGGTATCGTTAGAGGCGGTAGTGTCTTGGGATTCGTTGCTAGAGTAATTGAGGGGTTGGCTTTGGCTACCAGGCTGGCTCTGAGACTGTGGCGGGTAGCTTTGTCCCGTCGAGGCACTTGAACTAGCAACCTGCGACATGGTCTGACGTATTGGCTAGAAGGAAAAGATTAGAGGGGAATGAGACGCCAATACGAGGCCGTCGCGTCAAATTGGACTCGGATATAGTTTAACTGGTAAGTAGATGCCAATCGCGTTGTCAATGATATAATTCGCGAACGATAGAGAGAAGTCTTAGAGCTAGCCAAGTTCGAAGACAGACGTTGTTGAGAGCCGCAGAATTCCGCGTCCAACCAATGTGGGATTTCCTTTGTGAGCGCTGATGTTGCTTTAGCGAGGTGTACGCGTTGCGTCGTCAGACTTCCAAATTGTCAAGACCAGAGGATGTCAGGACGTATTTAACTCGAATATAAGTCGCGTCGAGTCAATGGTGAGCAATTAGCACTCGAAGCAAATCTGAGACATACATAGGCGAAGCAGCGAATATAGTGTTGGGGGTTGCGAAATGAGAGTGCGAGCGCGGCAGCACTAAGAGAGGGTAGAGAGGGTAGAGGGTAGGTAACAATTGCTACGTGCTATTCCATTAGATCCCAAATTGAAATTCCGAAGGACGCGACGCGGGCTCAATAGTGGATAGAGTACAATAATTTCGACTTGATTCCCAATGAATACCAACTCATACAGGTAGTGACGTTGACGTTGGCGTTGGCGGCGACTTGGACCAAGGGAACATGAACAAGTCAACTCGGGCAGAGCAGCGAATAGGGCTAGGAGGGGAAAAGGGAATAGTGGGAGACCATTGGCGGCTTATTACGCGGTCAAGTCGCGCGACCATTTTTTCTTGCTGGGGTTTTAGCGTGCACGGGTCAAAAACCACATCTCCAGAAGTCCCAGGCTTTAGGTAGTCTTTGGGGGGGCATCATTATGCGCTAAGATTATCAAGATTTACCTCTTGGCCCTAGCGCCTTGCAGCACCCATCCTGCCATCTTTCAGGGGTCTGAATTCTGATTATCTTTTTACATACATCCTACATGGTATTTTCTGTTAGGTAGATACACAGAATTGTCCCTGCATCAATTTCAATGTTGGTAATAATGAAAAGATTAAAATACCTAGTCAGTTTATGAAGGACTTGGTCAAAAAGAATAACGGAATAACGAGATTCATCACTTATTAGTTCAATACTATAAAAATGAATATAAATATTTACAAGTAAATAACAAAGCAAACAGAACAGTTTTAAAAACGCACGGGCAATCCTTGAACCCAATTATTCTTCTGTCCCCGGGGTTATCAAAAACATCCTAGATTAAAAGCACAGAATAAGATCGACTTCTTCCCTATCCGTAAAATAAATACATGTAATAGGTACTATATGTACATGAATATGACGAGTGGAGCGGAAACGACGGGAGGAAAGAAAAAAAAATCAAATGCAAAAAAAAGGCGCGCCATTTTTTTTCTATCTGGGTAACCACACAACCACAAAGCCTGGACTCGGGACCAGCACCGCACTGGCCAACTTAACACGAAGTCACGTGGGAACACAATCGCGTACCCCTCCCCCCCCTTCTTTTGAATCTTAAAGAATACCTACATACATCCACCGGAGCCACCCACCTATGTACCAGAAGTCGAATATAAGATTGATACCATTCGTAATCATTAATCGTGACAGTATAACTACCTAATGTATCTATGAGTCTTCCCTTCACCAACTAGGTACCTACCGAATTCAGTCAGCTAAGCAAATAGGTATGTATAAGGTTGCTCTTATTTCAAGCTGAAGTCTGTCGCTCAATAGACATTTGCAGATTCCTTCATCTGCAAGGTATATGGGCAAATGAGAGTCGGTGGATCCAATGTTTGGGGTTGTAATTGTGATGTCATCAGTTTACTTGATAAAACTATTCAACAAAGCTTCGAACAACTTGAGATTCCCCGAAATGATTAGCACATCCCACTGCATATCTCAAGAATAAGTTCTGGAAAACACTTGCTTTTTTTACTGCCCTCAGTCGGAATAGCACACCTCCCATGTTAGCAGATGGATGATCTGATAATCATCCAGTGGCTTCTCAAACTAATACCACCACCTTCAGACCCAGCCGAAGTGTGCTATCGTCTCGACTGTATCTGTGGGCTTGTTTCACTCGAAGAGGCGATTTTCTTGACTGTGACGCTAATACCAGGAGTCTGCAGCCCTTCGATGACGGCGGCAATCACACAGTAATAGGAGTACATTCTGTTTGAAGTGAGATCTTCAGAGGAATAAAAGTCCACATAGCCCGATTTTGGTCACTCCTGCTGGAATGGGAATGATGTATCATATCGAAAGCCATTGACCTTCCGAAAGCTTTGGATTGGATTTACGAGAGGGTGTCAAGGGCTCTTATTGGGATGTACTATCCCGTAGTGGAGTCATATTACAAAATGTTCTGCAGCACTTCTAATTTGTAACTGGAGACTTTCATGGTCCGGAAATATGGCCGAACAACGATTGCAGTAAAAGCCACGCGTATGCTTCTTACTAAGACGCCACTTGATATCCCAGATTGTTGAGTTTCTTCGAAAAGCAAGCATGGTCTTTCCCAGTATCATTCTTCACAGAGGAACGCTAACAATTTCTGTTGTTGTCTCACACCATATCGTCTTAAACTTCTTAAAGGCGGTACAAGGGAGGTCGCCGTCGCTAAACACCAGGCCGTGAAAACCCGCGCTATATGAGTGATTGGACGCTATCGAACCTTCCAGTATTTCTACCTTATCGTCGGACATTTCCTCACGCTCCGGAAGTGGCATACTATATAATGATGAGCTTATAATAGTATGCTATCGGGCTATTCAAGGATCTAGCAGTTGCTTCCCTCTCTCTGGCGCTCCCTACATCTTCCCAAGTCGCCGGTAGATACGAATATATATATATATATATCCAGGTTAGCCAAGTCTGGAGTGGATTCAGGAACTCCCGATAAATGGTAGTTCTCAATCTAGGGTCTAGAGTCAGACAGCGATCACCATCACTCCCTCTTCCGGCGCTCGGGTCAGAGGGTTGGGGACCCGACGCTTGGAATATTTCAACTTATATTGTATCGAAATCCGTGGTGGGTAAGGCGACTACTATAGAAGCTGTCCCGATAATCTTCACTACTGTCTCGCCATTGCCTCGTTCCCGAAACGATAAACGCCACCGCGCCTACTAGTCCGTTTGACTCCCGCTCATCGTCCTAAGGATGCCACCCGCTCACGTACACCTCGGAGGCTCTATTAAGCATCTGTGTATGTGAGAGAAATGTAAGTATACCTGATAAACGCACATTTATGATATTTGGACCCAGAAATCGTTGGAGACTGACTGACTACATGGGTTTGAACAGGTATCTACTTATACAAAGTTGAAATAAAGCCTTTATGAGATTTTAACCATTGGCCAAATACTTGAGCTCTGTATATTGTGTCTACAGAATGTGGAGGAGACTATACAAATTGCGCTGCCTAAAATCAAGGATAATTAACACGCTTGTCCTTCCATAAACTTATATTAAGGTCTATTAGCGAAGTTGACATTGTCCATATCTACTGGTGAGCCCGTGTAAGCCGAACACAAGATCTGGGCTTACTTCCTCTCGCGAATCAGGGCTATCATCAGGTCCTCGTAATCTCCACTCAAAAGAGCCTTAATCGCACTGCGAAGCGGAGTCCTGAATTCGGAATATTTCTGGTATGCAGCCTTGGCTGCATCCAAGCGGTTGCGGTCCCAGTAAAGGCTGACAACCCTGTTAATGAAGAGCCGGTCCTTGCGCGGCGTCTTATAAAGCGGCTTTTCGAGTCTCTTCGCATCTGCGCGCGCCCTGTTCACGGCGTTCTCCAGCATGTAAAGCAATGCGTCTTCCATATCGCCACGAAACTCCTTCTCAATGACCTCCTCGAGCGAGCGGTGGTACTTGCGCTGGTACGCCTCCGAGAGGGCATGAAGCTGCGCGGCGTTGGAGCTCGTGAAAATTTGTGCGACTGATATTGCGTTGGCGCCGATCGTGCCTTCAGTCGCGCGCTGCAGTTCCGTTACGTGACGGTCGATATCTGCGGCGATAACGGGCGCAGCGTCTTCGGCCCTCGTTGCTGCGAGAACCATGCTGTAGAGCCGGAAGAGCGTATCATCTACGTCGTCCTTGATATCTACTAGAAGATCGTGACCTTTGATGCGCTTGTATTCGGCTGTAATCGCACGAATGTCCGCATTTGATCGGCATAAAAGAACATCCATTAGGGCATCTTCATCAGTGCCGGCGCGATCGAGCGCCTTAATGAGGACTCTCACATCGTGCTCAAGCGGACCACGAATCAGGGCAAGCAGCGCGGTCTCCACGTTACCACGCGTTTCGCTCTCGATGTCCTTGGCTAAATCACGGATGAAGCGCCTGTTGTAATCACCAACTAACTGCGCCATCGCCCACGGGTTGTCATACTTAGATGATGTAAGCACACGTATCAGAGCCGCTTCATCACATCCCATGCCCTTCATCGCTTTTCGGAGGGCTTCAACGTCAGATGAAGTGTCGACGGGAGCGTAGAACGCTCTCTGAGCTAAGTCATAACCCGGGGAGGCAGGGGTTGGGGGTACTCCGTAGCCATATCCCTGCATAGGCTGTTGCGCTTGCGGCCATTGTGAAGCGCCCGGCTATATTTCGCTGTTAGTGGCTCGTTGCTACATACAAAGACCGATTTTTACACTTGCCGGTACGCCGTATTGTTGAGGCGGATAAGGTGCTGGGACCTGCGGATTGACACTGGCAGCTTGATAGCTGTTCGGAGGATATTGCCCATACGGAGCTGGTGGCTGTCCGTATTGTCCCTGCGGGGGCTGTTGAGGTGGATAGGTTTGGTTTTGATATTGCCCCGGTTGGCTTTGGGGATATTGACCAGGAGCTTGAGGTGGGCCGCCAGGATATTGCTGAGGCGGATATTGGTATTGACTAACTGGAGGTTGACCCTGAGGAGGGTTATAGTACGGCGGTTGCTGGTGGGGAGGCTGTCCTGGAGCGGGCGAGCCTCCGGGAGGGTAATACGGTGCCCCTTGTGGAGGTTGCTGATATCCCGGATGAGGCTGGCCTGGCTGGGCTGGAGGAGGTCCACCAGCCGGAGGGTATTGACCGTAATACTGTTGATTAGGTGGATTCATGATTTAGTATGCTTTTTTATATTATTTCTTAGCGTGTACCAAGGCAAGTTTGTGTGTTGGGATGATCAGAGTACTATAAGGGACGGAGGTGAAATGAGACATAGGACCACATACGAGATACCTGACTTATTAATGAATTTGAACGGCCCGAAGCGAGTCCATTTTGATCCTATCAACCTATAAGACTGAAATTTGACATGATGCGAGGCCTCCTAGGCAAGATGTGACGATAATCTGACTGCAGTCATCGTCCTACTTATCTCCGCACCATTCAGCCACACTCTTTACCCAATAGATTCGGAGCTAGGGAAATCCTTCGCAAGCGACATCTTACTCTTACTCCTTGCCAAGCGGTATATCGATCGCGCCAGAGACTAACATTAAGTATATTAACTAATTGAGGTAACCAGATGAATATATCGGGATTGATCCAATAAAACCGCTGCTCCCTTGTGGATTCTGAGATGCTATGGTGCTAGTGGGATACTCATTCTGGGAAATTTCTGCGATCTCTATCGAATTAGCTAGGGGGTGCCTTGTTAATCACACAAATCTGGAGCGAATGGGTTCTAGAAGTAAGTTAGTAAGCAAGCGTTGCTAAATGCCTTCCATGACTATCAACCTTGGCCGCTCTCTCTGATTTGAACGGTGTGCCAAGATGCAGCTTATATTAACCTGTTTGCCCGAGGTATCTGTCTTATATCCCATAACAATACACGCAATATTTGTAGATTCAAAGGGACGGAAATGGAAGGCATATGCACTGCGTTTTCAACTATAAGGCTACCTCCTAGACACCTAAATCGACATACTGTAGGCTGTCGCAGTGACCCTCGTCCACTCAGGCATGACTTTACAAGTGCAAAATTAACAGCAAGCCTAGTATAACTAGACGAAGCCCTCTAATCTTTAATATAAGAATAGTCGGAGCAACTGCTGCCATCTCGGCTTTGATTGATATCGTTAAGCGAACTAAAACAACGCTATAAGGGCTTATCAACCGCAAAACCTGGTCTAATCAGTCAGATCTTCGTTGATATCCAGGACGATGGAGCTCTGTGTCTTGTCGTCGATTTAATTTAACCCGGTTTCCATCAGCCATCACATCCCATAATAATGATTTGGAGTCTATCAATTCACTTCTCGCCGCCGAGATTCCTGTCCGCAATGAGCCACTGCTTTTAAAACAGGCGGTGCTTTCGATCTCAAGGGGTGGAGGCTAAAATTAAATACTACTTGGAGCGCCTTGAGAAGACTAATCACTAGGTACTTACGCTCGTAATCCTCGCGCGCGGCGATGAGGTTGCCGAATATTCATATTAAACATACCTAATCAACATTAGGTACTTTACTCATTGGCAGTAGAAAAGGCGCAAGACAAAGTCGCTACCTTATTCTCATTCTGGGCCGGTAAAGAGAGCCAGCGCAAACTTGTGGATTCAAATGTTTCCTACAAAAGGTATTTATATGATATCTCCTGCAGCGCATTTCCGATAAGGAGACGCAGAGATAAGTCCGCAGATGGCTCGTCTCAACCCCAGGATGCATGTTTGGAATATGTCCTTGAACTTGTTCAGATCATGCCAACATTGAAACCTTGGCCTTGCCCTTCTCGGCCGTGAACCAGCAATACGGGCTGCTAAGACATACACATGTAGCCAGAAGTCGCCGAAGATACAATCCGAGACGACATTTATAAGTTCAAGATCCACGACAATGTTCTTCCGAGTTTCGCTTGTCTTCAAGAATTATAATCCATGTGTCACATGAATTTCTTATTCTCAATTGCCATTTATCTGTAATTCTGCACGTAGGGCTCCATTCTCGTTTGCGCCCTCCACTGTACATAGATTCGGTACATGCACGGGCTACTACACATGCACGTACCCACTCACTTAACGCGCTACACAGCTTCGCGTATGCGCTACATGTACTGTATGCATCCAAACACTGATGGGCGATAAGATATGGTCCTATGGCTTTTCCCCTCGCCAAAGAAAAACAAAAACCAAAAAATCAAAAACAATAACATAAATTGTCTCTTTTACAGATCCCTCCCAAGCTGCAAATAACATTGTGCCAATGGGCTTATATATAGCCACCCCTGACTCTCCGAGTCGCCATGGACGATTTCTCCGACGATGACTTCGACGCTCTCAATGCGAATGTTCTGCAGGAGCTCGAAAACAATGCTATTCAGTTCACACAGGCTCAGAAGAAGTACCAACCTTCGCAGACACAGCGCCAGCTCGAGGATGATTTTGAAGACGATGACCTCGACGATACCGTTGTTCAGGATGAGCTCCGCGGAAATTCTGTCCTGCTACCGGAGAATACTGCACAATTACCTTCGAGGGTAGTTCCTCAACAACAAGCATGGGGTGGTCCGGTGCCTGTTCCTGCGAGTCACTTTCGTCCTCAGTCTATCGTTTCATCCTCCCGGAAACCCATACCTCCTCCCGCTATACCTCGTCAGTCACAACAACCTATCTCTCGTGCTCCAGCTCCATCGTATAGCCAGATTCGTCCTCCGCCTCCCTTACCTCGACCAGCTCCTTCTATTCCTCCAAGATACCAAGCCTCGCAAGCCCAAAGACCAAATGGCCCATCAAACCAAGAAATTGCTGCCCTACAAGCCCAGATACTCGACCTGAAAACGAGACTTACTACCAAAGATGGCGAAATTGGCATCGTTAGGAAACGGCTCGAAAAAACGCGAGAGGAACACGACCGTGAACTCCAGGCAATAAAGAAACAAGCAGCCGAGCAAGTCGCGAAACACGAGAGAGCCCTGGAGGCTGCCAAAGCCGCCCAACAGGCCGCTAATACAGAACTTCAGTTCACGAGGAGAGATCTCAAGGATGAGCTAGAACGCGCAAGACGTAAGGACGGGCCCATAACGCCCAAAAAGAATGCAGCCGCCAAGTCGTGGGGTATTGCCGACGGTTTTGAAGATGTCGAGGTTGCAGGTAGTCCGAGTAAAGGGCGGCGCGGCAGAAATACTGGTGCCGTAGCTAGCGCCGTAGCCGAGCCACCCGCGAGACCAGCAAGAACTCCGACTAAAGGAAAGAGGAAACGTCCAGCCGCAGACAGTCCCGTCACAGCGCTAGAGACTCATTCGGAGGATATTGTGATGCTAGATGATACTAGTGCAAACGACGGCAATAACCTACAACCCGTGAACACCACGCCTAGAGCTACTTCTTTGGATGTATGTCGACGCCTTTATGAACTGAGTGTATACCGGACAGAAACTAACATGGCGTCTACTAGTATATGAAGGTGATACTCAATCATAGCTCTGCTCATGGCCGTCCGCTAGCTTTCGAGTATCTGGCTGGCTTTGCGCTTCCGTCAAGACCTACGGAAAGTCTTGCATCAATCCTCTTCCAGAAATTGGCAGTAATTGGAGATCCTAATGATCCTATGCGCTTACCGATAGAATTTTGCGAGGAAGTAATTCACTTATGGCGTAGTTGTCTCGAAGAAGATTGCGTGAGTACCCTTTTCATCGTGGGAAATAAGACCCTTGACTGATCGGTTTACAGTTAGCACCTATAATGGAGCTGGTTTCCTTAATCTATCTAACTGTCCAGCTATATACCATTGCTGTTGCTCCATATATAGCTCCCTCTCTCTTACCGATTGCGATGGACTCCTGTTTTGAAGTGGCTATTCCTAGATTCTACCACGAGGGTCCCGGGGAACCACCTAAAGAGGCTTGGAAAAATTTCAATGCAAATATTTCGACTACAGAGATCCTCTCTCTATTATACCTGACAGCCCTGGGTTGTGCAGCTTCGCCACCAGTCGGTGGTGTTACAGATCCTGCAGTTGACTTTTGGAGTCAGGTCCAGATTGAATTTGTTCTTTTGCATCTCAGCCAAAAACACCCCGTGGGGGATTATGTGATAATCCTGAGATGGTTATGTACATCGGTATTTCCGGATAGTATTGGACCCATCTGTCCTGACAAGACGGTAGAAGTAGTAGCTGGTGCGTTGATTGAGCGGACTTCACACCAGCTCGTTGAGAAGCCCCTCTGGGATATCGACCAGTACAGGTTACGAAGTGTCCGAAATGCAGTGCTGCGAACATTGGCCGCCTTCGCTAGGTCATCGTTTGGTCTTGCGCAACTTGCTATCAATAATTATGCTATTCCACGCCTAGTCACTCTACTCTCTTCGTGTATAGACGAGCTCTACGACGGGAATATGCGATACCAATCTTCAGAGGACGACGACTCACAAAAGGAATTACAGACATTGGTATCTCGTACAGTTTTGCTGCTACACACAATTATCACAAACCCGTTGACTGCCGACCTAGTGAACGTGTCGGCAAAACTGGCCAAGCCTACCGGGGTGTCGCAGAAGTATCTTCTCAGCCTGGGAAGGCTCAATTTTTCGGAGGACTTGGTATCTGAAGAGACGGCGGAACTGGCGCATGAGCTGTTGGAGTTGGCGGTAACACCGGAAGAGGGCGAGGAGTTGGGACGGTTCTTTGGTGGGTGAGCATTTTTGGTTAAGCATCTGAAGATATAGGTATACCCTAAGTAGGCACATGTAGCGAATATACGTGGGGATTATGGTATCGAGATACATATAGTCTAGCTTCTCTTGAGAAGCATTACTTGTATTATCCAGCCATATTTGGTTAGCAAATATTGTAACAATGTAGACCGTAGACCATTTAGATGATGGTATTTATTTCCAGTGTTTCACAAATCCCAAAGTCTTATGTAGTTATAGAAGTTCTGTCTTTCAAGCTAGAGCAGACCAGGGGTAAAATACATACGGTATGTAAGTCGCTGAGGACTAGATGCTTATCAATCTAGACATGTGAAGATTGATAGATAACCTTGGAAAAGTACCTCATAAAAAGGGACGGGAATGCGGGATGACGAAACCAAAGTCAACCCAAGCCAGCCCAAAGGCACTTTACGTGTGCTACGCCACATTTAATTGGGCTAAGCCACTATTTGACGTAGCCAAGCATTAGCGTAGTAGTAGCCTAGGTAAACGTAAACTCTCAGCCCAGCAACCTTGTAAACCAACCGTCACCCGTTTGAAGGTTAGAAGCGTGGCCCAAATCAGGAAAAATCAAACAAGAAAAAAGAAGTGTTTTCGCTCGACGAACACTGATCTTGCAGGAACTGCTGCAATTAAGGGACCGAAAAAGGGCTTGAAAATCTCAATCTTCAGCCTTGTCGACCTTTCCATCATACGTCTTTTTTAATTGTAACAACTTCTAATACAAGTATTTGTTAACCCGTCTACGGTAATAAGACGTCCACCTTCATCAGCGTTTTCGGTGTCCATCCATCCCCGAAAATCCGACATCCCCACCATCGAGTTCATCCTTTGTTATACCAGCTTGTCGATTGGCTTCTTCGGTCTGAAGTTTTGTCCAAAATATTCCTCCCTATCTCTTACCGGTCAAAGAAAGAGCTCTAGTTTCCTAGGATCTTCTCAGCTTAACACAGCCTCGTCAATCCCCTACCTGTGTACAAGCCTTCCCCGATCCAGCCGAGCACCCATCACAACTTCAGATTCCGCAATCGCCGATATTTATTTAGCCTGTCAAATACGTGTTGTCGCGTTTAAAGCTAGGCTACACGTGCATACACCTTTGGCGCTAAATCCCGCTCTGTCAACTCGAATACATATTGCATCATGACGAAACCGCGTCGTGGGGTCCGGTTCCCTAATCGGAACGGTCATGCTTCAGATGGCAGGAGGTCCAGCTTCAGCGAGATAAGTGAGGATGGATCAGGATCACCCGTGAAGACAAAGAGCTCGCCGCAACTTGACGGTATCAGTGAAGTAGGTGTTTATACGGCCAATCAACCGGCCAGCTCCTTTAGCAGAACCCTTTGGATCTAGGCAGAGTAGCTGGATATTATCCTATCTCTGACCAACACGCTATGAATGAGGAAATGAAGCTTGAAGCTAACATGATTTTCTCTTGTAGAAAGGGCCTGAACAACCACAACTATCCGATTATGAAAAGAAAAAAGCCAACTTCATCACGCGAGCCTTCTGGACCTTCGTCATGATTGGGGGTTTTTTTACGGCTCTGTTCGCAGGTCACATTTATATCATAGCCTGCATCACTGCTGTTCAGATCGTCTCTTTCAAGGAGGTTATAGCCATTGCCAGCGTTCCCAGTCGAGCTCGACAGCTACGCCCTACCAAGAGCCTCAATTGGTATTGGCTTGCCACTACCATGTACTTTCTCTATGGCGAGACAGTTATCTACTACTTCAAGCATATTGTATTAGTTGACAAAGTCCTACTCCCGCTTGCTACGCATCACCGGTTCATTAGCTTCGTCTTATATGTCATTGGGTTCGTCTTCTTCGTCGCCAACCTCAAGGCCGGGCACCTCAAGTTCCAATTCACAAACTTCGCCTGGACACATATGGCATTATATTTGATCGTGGTACAGGCCCATTTTGTCATGAATAATGTATTCGAGGGCATGATCTGGTTCTTCCTCCCTGCAGCTCTCGTTATTACCAACGATATTTTCGCCTATATCTGTGGTATTACTTTTGGTCGAACGCAGCTGATCAAGCTCTCCCCGAAGAAGACGGTGGAGGGTTTTGTGGGCGCCTGGATCATGACGATTGTCTGGGCTGTCTTTTTGACCAACATCTTGATGCGCTCCAAGTATTTCATATGCCCCGTCAATGATCTCGGTGCCAACATCTTTACTGGACTCGAGTGCGATCCGAATCCTGTCTTCCTCCCGCGCACCTACACTTTACCGCAGTTCTTCTTCCTTCCCGAAGGAACCAATTTCTCTTTCACTACGGAACCTATGCAGTTCCACTCTATTGTTCTAGCTACCTTTGCCTCCTTGATCGCACCTTTTGGCGGCTTCTTCGCTTCGGGGCTCAAGCGCACCTTCAAGATCAAAGACTTCGGCGATTCAATCCCAGGACACGGTGGCATGACAGACAGAATGGACTGTCAGTTTATTATGGGTTTCTTCGCCTTTATATACTACCAAACCTTCATTGCGCAACACAAAGTCAACTTTGGCAACGTCATGGAGTTAGCCATTACGGGGTTGACACTAGAGGAGCAGGTAGAATTAGTCAAGGGAATGAGCAGATACTTAGAGAACCAGGGAGCATGGGGTCCTGAGGTAAGTTACCATTCTACCTTTATTGCTAATTCTTGGCTAACCGATAGCGCTCAGGTCCATGCGTGTCTAGAGCATGTATTACCGGCTCGGCGATAGGAACGAGCTGGATACTCGATCTGGTAGTGAAGGGCATGGACAAAAGAACAGTCTACATGCATGTATAGCTACTTGGTTAAGTAAGTAGCTCGCTAATGAATTGATGAAGATCTTTCGGATACGGCCTTCTTATGTCTCTGGGCAGAGACTGCATAGTGATTTATTAAATATGGGTGAAGCAAACAAAATAAAGGGAGGGAAAAGGTCCTGGGGGGCCGATGTATTCTATGGGATCCGGTAGGAGGAAATAGGAGGAGAGAAACTCGCGTTCTCATATCTACCTAGGTAAACTATGTATAATAGGTAACATCCCTATGTGATCGGTAGATATATAGGCGGTTTCAACACACCGATACTGGGTTGCCCACTCGTATCTTTTTGGAATACGAGGTGGTGGCGTTGAAATTTTACCCAACATAAGTTGGTTGTCTCATTTCATTCCCCGGAGTTTAAATCGCCAATGTAAAAAAAGGTTATTGTAAAGAGGGTGTAGGTACATATATCTTGTCCGACGGCACAAATCCACCTGGCTCCGTTGTAGAAGTTGTGTTTCTAAGACGGGTTTCCCTCGCTACCTCAGATACTAACTTAGGCAACTTGGAACTTTTGGATCGAGAGCGAACGAGCTGAAGATTCTTGATAAGAAAATCGAACCCACGTGCTTTGCTTAGGACAAGGATCGAGCCAAAGCAATGGAACATCGGGAGCCGAGCCGATAGCAGGATATTTCCCTACCAAGCGTTAGGATGGTATCAAAATTGCGAGAACGCTGTATGATGCCGGTTAGGATCCGGCACACCATATATCACAACCATATATCACATGTTTTAATTTGATGGACGTATTCTAGATGGGGGTTACGCAACTAGATTCTTGTTTACTTTCGCTATGCACTAGTTCTATAGTTCGGCGTGGTACCGAGTTTTAGCTACGCGTAAAGTATCGTGTCGCTTAGTACGGCTAAGATACCTTATAGATGGTTGTGTGGGTGTCGTGCTTCCCAGTTGCAGTTGTTATATTACTAGTGTTCTTGCAGTCAGAAATAAGGTCAAAGCATCAAACAATGGTTC
This sequence comes from Hypoxylon sp. CO27-5, assembly GCA_002120305.1. NCBI lineage: Eukaryota > Fungi > Ascomycota > Sordariomycetes > Xylariales > Hypoxylaceae > Hypoxylon > Hypoxylon sp. CO27-5. Next base: position 49,582 of record KZ112540.1, on the reverse strand, counting down.
AATTCCTATTGGTCTTGCTACCCACTCGTAGGGTACGCCTCTTTCTTTTCCTAGGGGCTCAAGCCTATAAACAGGGAAGAGAGGTGGGCAGGTGTTCGTGACGCCCACGCCATGCGGCAATTATTTACAGAAGGATCCAGCCTACGAGTTTGGTGAGCTTATAGGGCTTGAAAGAACATGGGGGTAACCCACGTGCGTGCGGCAAGATGCGAATCCATGCAGCACCTAACCATTTGATGGCGTACATGGCTAGCTGAAATGTGCATGGATGGCAATCGGGGTAGTCCTGTTCTTCATTTGTTCTTCAACATGAGCAGTTTAGTATGACATCGGTAACAGATGGATATATCTGAGAAATTAGGGCATCGGCCCGACATCAGGTTGATGTCTATTCAGAATGGTCGCTCAACTTAGGTGTTTATGCTGTGTGCCCAAGCACCGAGGTAGTTGACGTGTATCGGGTAGACGGATCCAAACGGATCTATTTTGCGATTCCACGACAGAGAACTTGTAACCATGTTGGTCTTCGTCGAATGCTATCCACACCAACAAGCTTCTCCGTGATTTCCCAAGTCGATCTCTCGCATTAGTGCTGACCTGTCAAGAGGTCCACCACACCTCACCCCACTTGGCTGGGAGATGCTTAGAGATTGGGATGGGATGTGTATGATAAGGGCAGCATCCATGGATGATTCTGGGGGCACGTCCCGAGGAAAACAAGGAACCCGAACCCGCAAGTATCCGAGCGTGTGGATTCGGTGAATAATCGATCTTGCTTATCCAACCCCGCGCTGACCCCGAAATGCGAGAATCGCCAACGGCAGATATTGGAACTTATGAACGCCGCTTACTGGATGAGCAGGACACCACTAACGAGCCCAAGACCGTGGCATACAGCGAGCTGGCAGGTAGGCTAGATGATTGACACAGCAGTCCTGATCGTACCTAATGCTGGCTAGATTAAGTTATGACGAGAGGGTCTGTATACGCTACCGATTGGATGGTCGGTCTTCAGTATGTGGTGTGTGTGTGTGTGCATGTAAAGTAAGTCATAGTAATTAATTTATGAAGGTTAATAATACGGACAAATCGGCTGGGATAGCTGTTTCGCTACCTAAGCAAGCTTCGATCCTCTCCCACACGTTAAGCAGGATGCTGTGCCGTCATCCTTCTCGGGCATTATGACTGATCATGCCAGGGTAGTTCGTTAGATGTGCGGAACTGACGGGCATGCATTGCATTGCATCGCATTAAGTGCATGTGTAAGCAAGATAATAAGGGTGACTTGCATGACAGACTCTTCGGCGATACTTTCAACTGAGACCTCTATTAATGTAGGGCTGGAGTTCTATCATATTTATTGAATCGCGAATCTTGCTGTTGACGAATAACGATGCGATCACTTCCGATAGTTGCTTTTTCGACTACCCGATGGTTAAATTGCGGCGTCCGTGGTTGGTCGTGCGAGGAATAGTCATATGCACAGTGTGTGACATCTAGAAAACCGGTGAGAGTGACGGATAACTATGCCGAGTATAATTCGCACATAGATTATACATTGACTCTATGCTGGATGGTGTTGGATGGTGTAACGACGGCTTGGCTGATACTCCTCTCTTCAGGTATGTTGGCGGAGTTACAAACGGTAAAAGACCGCGGGGCAGCCCATTCCCATTGACACGTTCGAGTTCGAATTCATGCTCATGATTGCGTGTTCCCAATCGGCCAGGACCAATCTTTGGCTTTATCCGAGCTTCAATCGTAGTTGTTTATTGGAGATATCGTACCCCCCCTTTTCTGAGAGAAGTGGTCTGAGGGGGTTCTGGTCCCAACGCCAGTTCAAGTTCGATTCGTCGGCCTCAGCCACGCAATCTACGCCGGATCACATGGTCGGCATGAAACAGTCATCCTTAAGGATTCTGTATACTCGAGCCGGGCAACATTCCTATTCTTGTGATAAGATGCGGATGACTGATGACTGACGAAGATGATATTCAACATGATCACAGGTGCTTTTAGGTGTTAGAAGGTAAAATATTATTGGAGAAACTCGGTCGGGGAATTATTTACTCGGGTTACACACACAATGATATCTGTTACAGTACAACATGAACTCGGTCCAGATGCTCATGTACCAGAGTACTACTATGTAGTACCTTAGGCATCCTCGAAGTCGAGGTTAAAATGGGTTCCATGGCAATTTTAGCTTCTAATTGGCCATTATTACTTCTGGTCGGGTATGTATCTTGCGTTGATTGGGTACCACCTGGATGGGCACAAAGCATATTGCGGCGTACGTGGTACAACTACTGAAAGTAACAAGTCAAGGAGCCCGGAAGTTGCTCATCATTTCTACGGACACCTTGATGATGCTTTCGTCATGGTTGCTCTACGAATGCATTTCAAGTGCTGAAGCCTCCTTCGTCACGATGGTACAGACTACAGTCTCTGACTGGCTGCTGGCTATTCGCGGTTATCATGCCGTGAGATGTGTCATTCCTGTCTGCGTGGTGACACGGACACGCCATGTGCCTGGCCTAAAATGATTATGAATTGACGAGAGCTGTGGGTTAAGAATATTTGCCCTTGGATGTGGTCGCCATGGCATGCGTAACAGTATTTAGGTCACCCGTGTGGCCTGTTTCCTTGTCGGGTGGTGTAATCCATCTTCAACCTTCTCCTTTATATCTTCCTGGGCTCACCTAAACACTCAGCTGAGATGGCTGTTGGACTTCAGTCAAGAGTCAAGTTCTTCTTCCGCCCAAGCTTGGTAAAGAAGAGAAGGCCAAGCGATTCATCTTTAGAATGCGAGTACAAGAAACCTAAGAATGCCCCGACGTCACCGTCGGCATCAACTGTCTACGGCGATGGTATCGTTGGGTATGACATGCAGCTCGCTAGCCCCTTACTTCGTGACCTGCCTATCGAGATCCGGAGGATGATATATAATCTTGTCTGGATTGGCCCTCACGATCACAAATATCATGCGGTCCGTGGTCGTCATATTCACTTCCAAAACGGCCACTGGGTCAGCACGCGATGCGTTATGTATGAAGAGGATGAAGACTTGGACCTCTTGCAGAAAAATAGTAAGCGAATTTCGAAGTCGCTCCTCATTTTCCCAGCGCGACTACACCGATGAGCACTTGGATCTTCCCCCGGGGTTGGATACCATTGTTCCACACTTGCTGGGTGGCCATAACTAATGTACATTTCCTTAGTGGACATAGTTCATCGTTCCGGCAAAGGTGACCTTCTAATGTGGCAGAGAAGGCTAGCATCGACTTGGGGCAGTCGTCATTGGAGATGCGAGGAAAGAATCCAACACGAGCGGCAGAAGTCTGTAGACCGCACGAATTTCATGTCCATGATGCTAGTCTGTAAGCGCATGTGAGTTCGTGCAGAAACCCCTTTATACTTGCTCCGATACCTTTCGTCGCTCACAGCAACCATCTGCACCACTGGACTAATCCGCTGAGTGAATAGGTTTCCTGAAGTTGTCGAATCAATATTTGAATCACACCAGTTTCTTTTCAACGATTTTTTCTCGGCACATAGGTTCTTCGTTTACAATCCTTCGCCATATGCTTCGAGTATTCGTCACCTGGACCTGTCGCTAAACCTCCCTTTTCATGAATACACACCATTCATTAGTGACGGGGCCAAGAGCCGAGTTCGGGAGCTGTGGGAGGCCCTAGGACATATTTCGTGCCTGCATACCTTACGGATTTCTCTGGATATCTACGATCGCGGCGCATGGCGAAAAATCCCCGAGAGGGGCATCACGGCGCAACTCAAGGACCTCAAGGTATTAAGAGATTTCACTCTCGAGCTGCCACCTGGTCTACACATCAAGACACACTTCCCAAATATGCAGAACCTTGATGTACAAGGGGAGATACCGTTCAAAGTTGTGCGCCGCCCTCCTTTGCGATACTGGCAATTTAACCCGGGCGAGGTGGAACGGTTCACGTGGGAGTCGCACACGAAAGGCCAACAAAGTCATTGTTTCATTACCTTGGCGAGAGAGGCGAGGAGCATCCCTAATCCATACTTATTAGACTTTTTCTGAGTAATATGAGTTGATGACGACCGGGATGAAATTCGATTGGTTCTCAACATGACATGGGAGCCTTACACGGTTCTCAACTACAACCATCACATACAATCATCACATGGATAGGGCTAATATCAATTTGGGGCAACTCATTTGAAACACAGGGTCTTCTGGATGGATCATGATGCATTTTAATCAAATCGATTCGCAGTTGATGCACACGTCTTTCTAGTCATATTATACAGTCACTAGCTCTCCTTAGGCAACATCCAACTATTCCTCTATTCCATCAACGTAACTCGTTGCGCGAGTCTAGTGCTACGTCGCGATCCGCCACTGCGACATCGGGCTACCATAGCAGTGGCACAGTAACTGATGCCTTCTTTCAACCTTGCTGGTTAACTGAGAATAAGGCGCAGCATTACACTATGGTTGCGCACGCCGTAGCACGACAGGGAAATAACAATTTTTTTTGTTTTTACACAAATGCCATCATGCTATATTCCCATATTGGTTGGATCTTACGTAGGCGGGCGAAAGAACTAGGTTACATTCTTAGGATTGTAAGGCAGAGCAGCGTGAATTATGCTGTACGATCCCTCTAGTTCTACAGCTTCTAACCAATAAGCTAATTACCTTGCCGCCAACTCGCATCGTCGCAATTATTCCTTACCCGAACACGATAAGCAGTGACCATCCCCCTTTATGTACACTGCCGACTAGGTATTGGCGACTATCATCCAGTAAGAATTTAAGATGAATAAAGGCCACCACAGCCTCGGGACCGTCACAAGCGCAGAGATGTCCGCGGAGACGGTGTACGAGCCGTGGCAGTAACCTTGTCTATAGATGTGAGATACAAGGCTACCGCACATATAAGTGAGCTGATTTCTTACAAGATAGCTGCCTACGTGTTGTGCAACAGTAGACCATTCAGTAGACTGTGCCGGAATTACACCTAATGTCCCTCAAGGCTATTGTGCCGCTGGCTACGGTCCCCGACACAGATCGGATGCGGGAAACCGCAGACCTCCAACTCGATTCGATTTTCTTCGGGAAGCTGCCTTTAGAAATCCGAGACATAATCTATGCAGAATGTTGGAAGGCATCTGGACTCAAACAGCATATACTCATACAGGGTGGCTCCTTGACACATTGGCCATGTACCCTAGCATCACAGGGACCGGATGAGAGGCTTGAAGAATTACGGCGGATAGTCCAGGTCCAGGAAGTCCCGCTGAGGTCACATACCCGCGCGCTACGTTTGGATGACAAATGGTCTGCGAGATTTTCTTCCCCCTGGCACGAGCACTGGGGTTGCGAGGAGGACATGAGAAAGAATGCGTTCATCAATGTCGGCACCTATCAGGGACGCCCTTCACATCCTAGGCGTACTCTTTTCTTGCCTATTCTGCTATCTTGCAAGAGAATGTAAGTACCATCATACGCTTACACTAGTTTGTATTCACTTTCCTCTTTACCTATCTATGCATCTCTAGCTAATACTCTACCTCCAATAAATCCGCGACGAGTATCCTAGCTCACATCCTCAACCAGGTATCTTGAAGCGCGCCGCAGTCTCTATTCCTCCATAACCCTAACCTTCACAGACCTAGCTGCAGCCCACGCGTACCTCGCTCTCTCTCGTGACACAGTGGCGTCTCAATTACGTTCCCTCGCTTTCTCGCTAGTGCTGCCATTTGATACATTGCACCAGCACCGATTACGTTCTTCTCCCGCCGAGCCCGCTGGATCCTGGGCCGAACTCTGCACCGCACTCTCCAACCTAGTGCGATTCGCAGCGTTGCGGGATGTTACAATACGGCTTGGCATTGCTTCTACTTTTGCCGGGTATACTAACAGTATAGATGAAAATAAAACTGGGAGTATACACGAACTCTTCCGCCATGACATAGATGTAAATGCTTGGTGGCAGGTGCGCGAGCGCTGGGTCCTAAGCGCTGTTCGCGGAATGCTAGCACGGCATCTTGTGCTACAACTTCCCCGTACTGAGCCGACGCAGCGACGCCCAACGTGGGCACTCCCATATAGTTATCCTGAGTACGAGGATGGAGTTGGGAGTGAGGGTGTACCTTTTCGTCGTCTAGAGCGATACGCCGCCTTGCCCCCTATGCGGTTCCGCGACGATGGGCGTATTGAGCCGCGTATGGATGCCCCGCGCTGTGCGGCCGCTCCATTATTTCCTATTACTTCCAATATTTCTCCTAGGAAATCTTGGGGCCGGCTTGGCTGTGCTGCTGCTAGGGCTTGGGCTAAGCGTAGAAGTAGGGAGAGGATGCTGGGGGCAAGAAGAGGCGTAAGAGAGTTGGTGGCTGGGTTCGCACCCAATTCAAATCGTTGAGAACAGTGCATGGCGTATTAAGTGATTAAAATTGGTGAATTAGTCGAAGGACACCTCAACGGAATCTCCAGTAAAGTAACTAGGAAAACGGCTAGAATATTTCATATTCCATGATAGTATCTAAGGTATATAAGATTCTTCAGATGGGTAACTACAGGAGGGACGAGGTGAGATATTTATGTACCATATCCTCTCCTCTAATTGGCGTCAGCCACAGTCATAGGACTTCTACTGAAGGTAATTGCTTCAACAACAATTACCAAAATAACCCTTGATAACCCATAGTGAATAATTGAGAGGTGTAGATGAGAGAGTATCGAGTTGAAAGTGTTTAATTCTGATAACAATTGTGCAGTATAGTGGGACGATAATCACAACATGGCATTCTCGTCCGATTGCGATCGAATTAGAGGCGGGCGTTTGACCGATCCTCAAGATACCGCTCTAGACTGTCCGATGTAGACGTCGCTTATTCTAATTAATTTATGTAGATAAGTGCGAGTTCATCGCACCAAAAAATTACTCTGTTAGGATCCTTACCACAACGAATGCGACCGGGGCCTTTCAGGCGTACGCAATACAGTCCAATGACAAGTCGCGGGACGTGCTCCTCTCTTCCGATTTATGTGAGACCGTTTTGAAGTCTGTGGAGTCGCTGTATAAAAAGTCGTGTGACGCCGTCAACGATTATATCAGCACAAATGGATTCTCTCATCTAGCTCTCAAAGAGTTCGGAGTTGACGATGATGGTAACGATGATGGTAACGAGACAACACCAGCTGCATCAATCAGCTTTACAGGCTCAATGACCTTTCCTTGGACCAGCTTAGAAGACGGGTTAATCATAGAGAACAGACTGGGGGCCACTCTTCTTGTGAATGATCTACGGACCACATATCCCATTAAGACGTTGAAGTCTGCTTGCGCATTCCCTATGAAGAACTAAGTTATTGATAAGGATAAGCATCCGTTTCCGCTGAAGAAGCCTGTAACTCGGAGAGCGAAATTCATTAAATCCAGTAAATCTCAAATAAGTACAGCTAACACCCCGCGGTTCGATCCAGGATATAGTATTCCAGCCGACCCGGTTTTCGCCAGTGACCGAAATGCTGGTTGCATCGACTCAAATGTTATTAGGACCTCTATTCCATGCGAATCAATAGTGGCAGAAGGAGTTGGTACTCCCTTCATGACAGGGGCAACCACAAATTCTTCTAATACATATCTGACTATATTTACCTACTCAAGATAGATGTAAAGAGAGCATCGTTTCTAATATTATGGATCAGTTAGTAATGATTTCCGTAATTGAGCCAAAATTGACTCCCTTACGACTACTCGAGAAGGATCCCAAATGGCTTATCGAGACTATCATACTCTGTCCTATATGGGCTTTTATATCAAACACCTCGGTACCAGCCGAGAAATCACCATAACCGGTGGTTTTCTTTACTTAGGGTTGTTGTCCTGTTTCATGGTATCCCTATCATCTCCGCCTCATTAAATATACCACATAGCTTTCGGGTTGCCAGCGGTGTGAGCTCCCTAGCAAGTGCTATCACAGTGGTACCACTTCGCACCTTTGAGGAGATCCATAGCGCTGTGTGGATTGCGTGAGTGTACAGGCACCTATTTATCCTTCTTTGACGGTTTCTGTTACCGACGAACGAGAAAAGGGCACATTCAATATGGGCCGTATGTTTCTCGATATATTTGTGGCTCTATCATTCTCACAGTATGCATGTCGTTATAATTCGCAAGCTACGATACGGTGAGAAGTACACCAGTAGACCCAACCTCCATGGCGACAGTAGTCTCTAGAGTATAGAGTACGTTTGATTATGCGATGATAGGGCATCGTTCGGAACTATTATGATGTCCCCATGGCGTCGTATCGTCTTGTCGCTATTAGTCTTGTCTGAGCCCATTATAGTCTCATCGAGGCTACCCTGCCGTTGAACTGCGGGGCGGGGGCCATTTCTTGCTTCTTCTCCGATACTCTACTCTGCCTGTTGGGTTCGGTTGGTTCTGCAAAACTACAAAGGACTAGCCAAAGTCTTGCCGCCGGGATTAGTCACTTCGATAATATATGCCCAGGTACTATGGTTTTAGGCCTCTGTTACATTATTTGCTACATTATCAATATCCTAGGACTGAGCCTTTTCCTCCATCTTGCGTACTTCTTTCGCGACCCAACCTGCAATCTGGTCTACCGCTTCCATGGGTGACTCCTGATGTTGGAGTAAATATTCTTGGATCTGTGCCGGCGTGAAGGTCTCTTCAGGGATCTCTTTGGAGAACTTTAAAGCCATGGCCGCCATATCCCCATGTTCTCTTCTCATCTTGGCTCGTTCACCTTCCACGACATTTTGTTGCGTATATTCTCCTTCATACATGCGAAGGAACATACGTTCTACGACGTACTGGCTGATGTAGCCGAGATAGATCTTCCGGTCGATACGTCCTGGCCTTAACAAAGCCTCGTCAAGTTTGTCTGGCATGTTTGAGGTAACTATCAAGATACGTCCCTCGCCCGACGCAACTCCATCGAGCACGTTAAGTAATCCAGAGAGAGTGCATTTTATAGGGGCATACTTTTCTTTCTTTATCGCATTTTCTTCTGTCTCGGACCTGCTCTTCAAACCTATGACGTCTATGTCCTCAATGAGTAGAAGACAGGGCGAAGGCAAGTCAGAGAATAACGAGTCCAAAATATCGTCACTCGGCACCGCTGATAAGTCTAAGATGTATAAATCAAGTCCAAACTCTCCCGCTAGTGCTAGCGACAGCGATGTCTTTCCCGTGCCCGGAGGACCATGAAGCAGAAACCCTCTGCGATAGGGGATGTGGCGGGAGTTGTAATAGTGCCGAGTCGTTGGGTCGAGGTAGTGCTCGATATCGGTTATCAGATTCGCCTTAACGGCATCGTCGAGATGAATAGAATCCATGTGCCTCGCTGTCTTTTGGGCCTTGATGTCCCAACCCCAAGAGTAATATCTGATACATTTGATCGCACGGATTGTCACAGTTGTTTCTTGTTGTTTCATTGAGGAGCTACGGCACATATCAAGGAATCCCTTGATAGGTTCTGAGGAGCGACCCAGCGAAGTAATGGTGAGGGTAATTTTATTATTGCGACCCTCCATTGCCTTCGGGAGGCCTTTGCGACGCTCATATGCAATCAGCGTGTCGGAAAGCAATTTGATCGCGAAGGGGCGTCGCTCGTAAAGGAACCACACTGATTCAAGGGAAGGCAAATATTGGGTATCGACCTTTGTCCTCCCTCGAAGCGTGGCATATTCCTCCAAACCTACGTCGGCTCCCCTGAGAAATCTTGTGCGTGCCGTGAGGGATCTACTTGCCCGCCACTTCAGGATGTAAGCGGAAAGCCAGTCCAGTACTTGTCCGTAGAGCTCATCGTGCGCTGGTACGGTGACAGATACCATGAAAAATCTCTGTATCCATCCGTAGGCCCGGCAGCCCAGGTTGCTAGCAGCGGCGATGGCAGCGGGAGCAAATTTGAAGATAGCGAATATGACCGAAATAAGGGTGAAGTCCACATTGAGATTACGTGATAAGAAAGTGTTTATGATTTGAAGAACGGGGCTTAAAGAATGAGAGTATCGCCCAGCTCCATCAAGAGCTTTCATGTAAGAAAACTGAGGCATGATGTGATGATAAGTCATACCACACGCTCTTTCGGTACTAAGGAATACGAAGAAATGGAGAGAAACCATCCATGCTTATGAATTGAGAGACCGTCAAGAAGTCCCACGACCTAAGGAATCGCATCCATACCTGTCTTGTGTACTCTGTGGCACTACTGTAAAGTGGAATGAACACCATCGTTAATATGAACGTCGTAGAAATGTCGCTCTCATAGTTTTAAAGAGGGTGACGAACTTGCCTTACAAACATCTGTTGTGACTTATGGTAGGCATCACACCGTCTTATGCTGTAAAACCGGTCCTTCACCATCCCTAGATGTCTACCTCCACTGGGCTACAGCAGGTAGCCGAGGGAAGGACAATAACCAGTCAGGATAGGAGTCTTTCAGACAACTAAAGATGAATCTCTCATTATCAAAAATTAAGCACCTAGGTACCTAAGGTACCTATTCAGTCATTATTGACCACCCTGCCGTGCATTTTATCCTACCAACTTCCGTAGTGAAGTTGCGGGACAGAAGCAATTTTACCTAGAGGCGCCATGATTCCCGGCTCTGAGTTGATCTGAGTTGATGAGCCCCCTTTTGCAACCATGGACGTTCGTCCTCTCCTCATCACATTACTAGAATGTGGCAGTGTATCACACGGTACTCGTGGCATAGCAGTATTGGACAAGCTTATTAGCGAGTATTACAACCGTCATACTCAGTGTACGCCCTTTACAAAGCTAATAACGCCTGTCAAGAAATGTCATAGGGGTGAATCCGTTCTGAAAAGACGTAGTAGCGTTGAATGATATCATTAAGCTTAGCGAAATAATATATACGAGATCAAGTCATGAAGCTGCTAGCGGAACTCTTCAACAACTAAGAACCGGTTCCACTAGAGACGAATCGGGATCATCACGATAACCGAAAGCCTCAATCTCAATGTCGTGATGGCTTCCGCCAATAATATAGGGCCTCGAGGCCAAAGCCCCCAAGGGCTCTTCATGGAACATAAGCCCCAGTATCGCGTCCTCGGTAGCTTTCGTCCAGTCATAAAACGCCCCAGCACCAAACTCCGTTCAAGGTTAGCCACCTCCGCTAATGACAACGCTTTCCGTAAGCCTAGGTAAACCCTTTTAAGAAGCCTCCTCACCAACTCTGCCTAGACCAAGCCCACCGCCTAGATTCCGCATGTGGACTTCTCTCAATCTGCCCACCCAATGCCTTCGTAATACCGGCGTCATCTTCACAAATACCATTGCCTTGTTCTCGTCCGTCAGAGCCTTCTCGGCAATCTTAAGTTGTAGATCGGCATCCTCGTCAGCGAACTCGCGAAAGAAGATTTCTACGGCCTGCTCCGGCCATCTAGGTGGACTGCGGGCCTTGAGGGCCTCAGCCAGAGCAAGGATGCTGTCTTCGATGAGCCCAGCCGGGTTAAAGGATGAATGAAGTCCAATTGGAGCCGAGGGGGTAGTGGTGGTGGTGGCAGTAGGAGCAGGGGGGAGAGTAGTTGAGGAGGATGCTGTAGTGGTGGACTGCTGGGTGTAGAAGTTAGAGGAGAAACGCGAGGGTCTGCCACGACGCTTCTCTGGGTAGCCGGGACTAGGATTAGGATTTGCGCGTTTTTGCGCTTGTGTGTTTGGGGCATGCTCGTCAGGGGGAGTGAGCGCACTCGGATTTGCACTAATGGATGTTCGGGGTGGAATTGTAGTTGATGAGGGTCTTTGCATGGGTTGCGGTAGGGATGGCGTCGGCACCGGTTGACTTAATGATTGGCCTAAGGGCTGGCTTAATGGCTGTGTTTGCTGTACCGGGTTCTGGGTTGGTGTCTGGGTGTAGATACTGCTGTCGAGGGAGGGGTCGATGACTGTCTGGTCAGCGGTACTCGGTCTACCTGATAAGCTGCCATCGGGATTCCTTCTCCTCGGCTTCATGATACGCTTTGGAGCACCGCCGGAACCTACGACGTCTGGAAATAGAATCTCCATGTATTCTTCATGGTCGAATGGCCGGCCCCTCAGTGCTTTTGATAGTGGTTCCTTCTATTATATAACCACCGTTAGCATCCATCCAATCTATCGTCTTTTTGATAGAATCTTTGCATACCTCAAAGTGTCTTCTCCAAGCCTCCTCGCTTGCTGTGACCATCCTAGTAGTCGGGTTATATAGGAACTCGGGATCCTCTCTTAAGCCTCTCCACATGCGGAACTTCTTGCGCGCATTGTCGGCCTTATTGATTAGATGGCTCTTTTCGGGATAAGCCCCATGCTTGTCGCGCAAGGCAATGGCAGCGCGCTCCCAGGCGCCAGACTTGAAGCTGTGGTTTTCTTTATATCCCATTTGCATGGACTCGCATAGCGACCTGAAGAAGGTCTCCTCGTAGGCCAGGTTCCAGCTGAATCGCGGGGTTCGTCTGTCTGCATTGCGACGTGAGCTTCGCGTGCCGGTGACTTCGACTTCGTCGTCCGACATGATGACGGTCGCGTCGTCGTGACTAACGACGGATGGAATTGGTATCTAGACCAAGATGTCGGGGTGATCGTATCAACTTTTCCCGATCAGACGGAAAAGCTGTTATCGCTAGTACTGACAGTCAGATGCGATGTGCTTATCGCTTTGGAGCTGTCTCCGGGGGGGTGGGTGTTGGTCAATTACGGTAAGAATTGCGAGGTTGGGGAAAATTTCAGTTTCAAACGGTGACGGAAACAGGATAATTGGTGGCTGGAACATCACGTGCTAATACATACATGTTCCTCTATTTTTTTTTTTTTTTTTTTTTAATGTGGCTTGATTGGAGATAGGAGGATAGATCTTCATTTTAATCCAATGTTATCGTTATGATGCAAGGACGTGCAGTTAACCGGAGATGTCTTGTGATATAACCAATATAACCGATATAACCGATAACGGTACAATTCTTTCTAGGCTTCTTTAACCTACATAATCCTACGTCATCTCGGTTACTTTAATACCTAACAAATTCATCTCAACTCTTCTCCCCCACAACTTGAGACTACGGTACAAGAAATCTTATCACAAACAAGCTTCTTCTAGCCGTTGATATACGGTATCTATGCCATATTATTAATGGGGGATCCCTCTTCAACACCTACTATATATGTAGGCTACCTACCATCTTATTCATTCCCTCCATGTCCATTTTCGCAAGTATTACTACAAGGGTCCATGATCTCTCATATCCGGCCTGAACCCTGCGTCGCTCTTGAAACGCCCCAGAATTTTTGTTTTATGGCCTTACGATTGGTTCCTCGAAATTTGAGACCAGGGGACTCTCCGTTCTCCATCTTCTTGTCTGGTCTTTGTCAGGGACTATTACGGTTAACCCTGTCTGCCTGTTCAGCTATCCAAGTTGCTCAAGGCCCAAATTCGTCCAAATTCTACACTATGTAACTTGACTCGAGAAACCAGCCTTAATGTAGAGAGGCCTTAGTAGGTATGTAACCAGGTAACTGTACGGTACAGCTAACTTGCAGGGTCTGTACTTGCTTATCAGCCATGGATAATGCAAGGTTGTCACAAATAAGCTTTTACGTTTTTACCTACTACAACTAATCACGTATTATCTTCAGACTTTCTCGTCTTCCAACTACTCGTCATTATTCTTTTTCATTTCTTATCACTGCATTGGCATCTCTACTGTACATATATCAGCCGGGACTGGGTACATACAATGAATAATAGAATTCTGGCTGGAATCACGTATTCGGCTCTTTTTTAGAGGCTTCTGTCGGCAGATATCCAAGGATGCACCGTTGAGGCGCAATTCCCCAGAAACATGATGGGGCTCAAGCCCCTGCATTAGCCCCTGGAACTTCACGTCCACTGAGATGCCTCTTCCTATCGACGAGTCAGGCTCTTCATTACGAATCTGCCTTTCCGTTTTACAACAGGCCCCCACTGGTTTTGCCACACCATCTGTCTTGAGAATATTCCTAGTGGACCTCGCTTCGATTGTCGACTAGGAATATGACAACGCAGCTCCTATTCGAGTCAAGAGCTCCGCCATCCACCTAACACTCGAGACAAGCGACGCATCAAATCCATGATACATCCATGATACATCCATGATCGACCTTGGCTAGCTTGGCTAGAGCTTGTTTCTGATCTCCATGTAGATCGAATGATGGTGCGCCGGGGCTAATCCCTACACTCCTTTTTTGTTTTCTCTTCGTTTTGCTGTACTTCAAAAGCAGAGGTCTTGGCTCTCATCTGCTCTCTTTCTATTTCATACTTCACCTCTTATGAAGTTTGTTGTCTGAGACAACTTTCATTCTGCAGTTGCTTTATTGTTTCCTTTCTATTTGGTCCCTCTTTTCCTGTTGGTGCCCTTTCAGCTTCACCGACCTTCTTTCTTTGTGGCCTCGACTTCGCCTGTCAGACCTTTCCCATAGTCGAATCGCCAGTCGAACTAGGGTTTCTTCTAGATTATTTCTTCCTCTCCTTAAATCCACCTGGTGTGGTGATCTGTATATTACATATCTTCTCCCTTTTTCTTTTTTTTCCGGGTTATATTAGGAAAATGCAGTCCTTCGCGAAGTTGCTCTTCATCTTTGGGCTTCTCGCCTTAGCTTCTGCTTCGCCGACGAAGATTCAAAAACGAGGCGTATATAAGGTCGAACGGGTACGGAACCCGAACTTCACCGGCCGCAATGGCCCTCGAGCTCTCCTGAAGACGCTCCGGAAGTATCGGATGCCAATCCCAGCTGGCGTTGCAAATGCTGCTCAGCAACAGAATGAGATGATCACAAAGAGGCAGAATCGTAGGAAAGGGAAAGGTCATAAGAACAAGGGGGGTGCAGCCGCTTCCAATGGTCAGGCGACAGCATCCGCGGCGAACGGAACCGGCCTCGTAACAAACACTCCTGAGGCTAACGATGTCGAGTACCTTTCCCCTGTGAATATCGGCGGACAGACTCTAAACCTCGACTTTGATTCCGGTTCATCAGATTTGTGGGTCTTCAACACGCAACTCAGTAATGCGGCAACCCAAGGTCATACTGTCTTCGATCCAACCCAGTCCAAGACCTTTCAACTCATGCAAGGTGCTTCGTTCCAGATCTCCTACGGTGATGGCTCTGGTGCTGCAGGAAACGTAGGCACTGATACTGTGGACATTGGCGGCGCTACCGTCACCGGGCAAGCTGTAGAATTGGCTACCGCAGTCTCTAAGTCCTTCGTCGAGGATACTAACAACAATGGTTTACTTGGTCTCGCCTTCAGCCAGCTTAACACCGTGCAACCCGCGCCACAGAAGACCTTTTTCGACAATGTCAAGTCGTCCCTTGCCGAACCCCTATTCACCGCTGACCTCCGTGCCCAAGCAGCGGGCGCCTATGAATTTGGCGCTATAGACACGAGCAAGTTCACAGGCGCCATGACATGGGTTCCCGTCAATACCACCGACGGTTTCTGGCAGTTTACAAGCGAGCAGTTCGCCATCGACGGTGGCCAAGCTCAGACTTCTACAGCAGGAGCCCAGGCAATCGCCGACACCGGCACTACCCTCCTTTTGGCCGATCCTGCTGTGGCACAGGCATACTATGCTCAAGTCGACGGCGCCGTAAACGACCAGCAGCAGGGAGGCTTCACATTTCCTTGTAATGCACAACTTCCCGACCTTCAGTTGGATGTTGGCGGTAACATGGCTACCGTCAAGGGCACGGACATCAACTTCGCCCAAGTCGATGATCAGAGTAAGCTTCTAAACCATCATCCTACAGCAGGCCATCATGCTAACAAATTATAGCTTGCTTCGGTGGTCTACAAGCTACGCCAGCTGGTTTACAAGTCTACGGCGATATCTTCTTCAAGAGCAACTTCGTCGCTTTCAACGGCGGCAACAACTCGCTTGGATTTGCGCAGCACGTTTAAGTATCCCTGCCATATCTAGCCATCTGTGTATTCTTTTTGTGAGCCACGGGCACCAACTGTATATACTATTTGAGACTTTCATTCATAGAGGGCATAAGTCAGGGTACGGTACAGTAGACTTGGAGAATTTACTGAAAACCACCAGATTTGCTGGACCCGGCATGGTAACTTGTATATACCCATACAATTTTAGAGGAACATTTACAACTGCAACGTTGGGGATAATCTCGATGCAAATCATCGAGTGTGATGGCACGGTACTTCACATATCGACGTCGGCGATGTAAATCTTACCCACCGGTAAAAAGCGATTCAGTCCACTGAACGAGAAGATTTGTATCCAGCACAGTCCAAGTTATGTGCCTGTGAGACGTCTAAAACGGGCAGAGATGGATCTACTTAGCACGACATGCTGTGTCAAATCTGCCACTTGAAACACCTGAAGACGCGGCCTCGCCGTAGTGAGGCCGTCATTGGCGCTTACTTACGCCGCCGCATTTACCCCACAATTGAAATAGGTACCTACCTATTGGGTAATTGGCTGTTGGTTCGTGATATTTCCCGCCGCTTGCTTCCGTAGTCTCTTCGCAACTGTACGGTAACTCTACCAAAGTGACATTGGCAGCCATCGCTTACATGTTGTGCTCACCTAACCGAAACGAAGCGTACATCAATAGATTTCGAGGCCAGCTCAGCCGCACCTATCTTCGACAGCCTAACAGGCTGAGGCACTTCTTCCTTCTCTTCTTTCCTGGGGGCCGGCAGCGACGAGACCAGATTTATCGGAACGTGATCCTCCCGGAGGCGTAGACATTGGACCGAGAGGAAGACTACGGCCGAGTTTGACCACCATGGCGTATCATTCTCTCACATCCATGATAAATACCATGGGCGCAGCTAACATTCTATTCTTGTAGCCTAGTTATTTAATGGTTGTGAATTGGTGGAGGATTTATGATGGACGATAATTTCCAGTGGCCCCTATCGGAAGAAACTGGAACAGGATGGGATCCCCTAGGCAACTTATTAGCGCCCTAAACCAACATTTATAGGGCATGATTCGTTCTTGAGAAAAGGCGCTAGAAACGCCCTAGCTATAGTACCATAGTATAAGGCAGCCACTGATTAACAGGCACGCTCAGTGAATTGAAGCTGCAGACATTGTCTAATTACGTACAAATTACCACCTCGACAAGCATCCCGCTAAGAAGACTCGAAACGGCACACTACTGTAGTATTCATCGCATCTATGTCAAAACGATACAACTACATGCCACTTTCAATACCTACCTCCTAATATATCAACATGTCTTTCTAAATAAAGTCCTTCATATTTCAAATTATGTCACTCAAAGTTGAAATATGTTGGATAAGAGGAGAGCCCTTTTGTGGACATGCAAGAACCTTTCCCTAAGAGATCCAAGTACCTGATGTTCAAGTGATACTTGGTAGACACGTCCGGGGTGCCTCTTTGCCTAGCCGCTCGTCCGAGATCGGATAAAATCATTGGTCCCTGTATGCGACAATGATGTACACATTAGGGATGAGGTACGAAGGAAGCCGACTCACATCTCAACCCTCCCTTACCTCTTCCGTCCATGGTCACCCGTCCCACGAATGGTACATGCTCCGTGGTCATGCTCGGCGAACCGTTAACGTAAAACTTTTCATCCACTAACAGAGGCTAATGCACTGAGCTACGTGATGAACCTGGTTCTTGTGAATGAGCCTGTCAAACCAGATGCAATGCTCGGATGATCTGGCATCCTGGTTGCTTCTACACGTACATACTAAGTCCAGCCCGACGTGCTCAATATCCCAAGTTTGGGGAAACCTACTAGCGAGGGAGCTCCATTCAGGCGGAAATGCACCGTTATACGATAAAGAGGCCTACGAGTAACCTACCTATTTCGTATAGGCGAGACGATACTGACAAATGAAGGTGTGTTAATATGGCAAACAATTCCCAAAAGATACCCGCTTGCATAGGTATACTCGATTTACCTTGGTATGCGAATGCCCCCTCTAGCTGAGGACTTCACCCACATTAGATCATCAGACTAGCTGATGTACGATCTTGCATGCATAGGTAGGTACCTACCTACATTACCACTGATCCTTAACAGGTTTCAGCTCTTTTTAAAGCCTCATAAACAAAATCAAGTCTGGATTCAACTTAAACTGAGTTGTTTGACTCGAGTTTTACCTAATTATTGTCTGCGTCTTTTTAAAAAGTCATCTCAATGTGTCAAGGGATCAACTAACAAAGCATCGGCTGACTTTATTAGTGCGTTACCGTTACACGGGTGACCCGGGTGGGATGTTCAGTATAGGTACACTATAATATTTTGTAAGAAGGCACCTGTGTATGTACCTTGGCTACCTAAACATACCACGTAGTGTTGTAGAAGTTTGAACGGCACACCAAGACCTCGGTGGCGTCAGATGCAGGATTCGCAAAAGAGGAAACTTATGATCGGCGTTTACCTTAAAAGCAGTAAGCTGTGCGGAGATCTCATCGGTCCATGACTCCATACACTTCTTCCAAAACCTACCGCCGAGGCTCTAGAAACTTTTTTTTTATAAACCGTTACAGCGGCGATTATACTGCCAAGACTCCACCCTCGCAAGTCTTCCTTGTCTCTTGAACCAGGTTTTTGAAATTATCAGATGCGTTTAAAGTTATCTGATCCGTTCCCCTGTGGAGAAGACGTGCGTTGGTGCCATCTTGGATCCGTTCTAACGGCCTCCGTTAACGAGCGTTCTAATGCCGAAAAGGAAAGTTGCTTCAAGTAAGCCGCATCGGTGACCATTCTCGCGTACCTGGCCTAGTAGATCGTGGGAAGAAGCAGTTGCCGTTGTCGGCAAGAATGGAGACAGGTATGGAACCATCATGTGCTCTCTGCGTTCTTTTCTGTTCTTTTCTCCCTTAGCGTTCTAGGCACTCGGCGACTTGAATTTATTTGAATCTACCATCAGCAGACTCTATAATCTTACACAGCATTTAACATGTCCCTAGGGTCCACCCGCCTATCAAACTATGCAAGAGTCCGCTGTTTGGACGCATGAGAAATTGTAGATCGAGCTTCAAGTCCTAGCCATCGAACAGAAATATAGTCACCACCGCAAAAGTCGACAATGGCCCAGAAGGACACTGATAACTCGTGTACTGACTCTGTCCACACTGACGAAGGTGCTTTAAGTAGTCACCTAACAACTCCGCCGACAGACCTTGAGGAGGATGGCTTGACTGCAGAACAGTTGGTGCAGATATGGAGTTGGAACACACCTCTTCCCCCGACGTTGGAGGTATGCATGCATGAACTGGTGGCAGATCAAGCAAACAAAGATCCTAGTCGGCCAGCCGTCCACTCATGGGATGGCACATTTACATATGGAGAAGTGAATTCGAAATCAGACCAATTCGCAGCTCACCTCGTATCATTAGGTGTCAAGATAGGGTCGATTGTGCCGTTATGTTTTGAGAAATCTAGATGGACCGTCGTGGCCGTATTGGCCGTGATGAAATCCGGGGGAACGTTCGCGCTGATGGATCCGAGTCAGCCCGAAGGGAGATTACGCACCATTGTTGAACAGACCGGCGCTACTATAATTGTAACGTCAAAATTACAGGAGAATCTCGGCCGTCGCATCGCACCAAACGCAACGCACATAACTCTCTCCGGCGAACACTTCAGCACCTATGACACTTCTTCCAACTTACCCTCCGTGCCCGCGAATACGAATCTATACATCCAGTTTACATCCGGTAGCACGGGTAAGCCAAAGGGTGTCATAATAACACATGAGAACTACTCTAGCGGGGCAATCCCGCGCGCAGATATAGTCGGGTACCGAGCGCATTCGCGGGTCCTTGACTTTGCCTCCTATGCCTTTGATGTCTGTATTGACTGCATGCTGTGCACCTTATCAGTTGGAGGTTGTCTATGCATTCCCTCGGACGCCGATCGGGTGAACGATCTTAGCGGCGCCATACGCAAGATGAATGTCAACATGGCTCATATGACACCCTCTGTCGCCCGTGTTCTAGATCCTGACATCATACCTTCACTCGAAGTGCTTGGGCTGGGAGGAGAGGCTATATCTGCGGGCGACGCAGCCGCTTGGAGCCGAAGCACTAAAGTCATCAATGCATACGGACCTTCTGAGTGTACTGTCGGTTGCGCCGTGAATGGCGACGTCGGTGCTGAAAGCGAAAAACCACATGTCAGCATCGGCAGGGGGGTTGGAGGAACATTGTGGATTGTTGACCCTTCCAACCACCACAAGCTGATGCCTATAGGCGCAGTTGGCGAGCTTCTAGTCGAAGGTCCTATAGTGGGACCTGGCTACTTGAATGATCCCGAGAGGACGGCTATGGCTTTTATTAATGATCCAAAATGGCTTACTGCTGGGAGCCCTCAACACGAGGGCCGCAGGGGACGATTGTATAAAACTGGTGATCTTGTGAGATACGACTCGGACGGGACGATTATATTCGTTGGCCGAGGCGACCAACAAGTGAAACTACGCGGCCAGCGAATTGAACTTGCAGAGATTGAGTACAATATGCGGGATAAACTGCCGCCGGGAACTCGTGTGGCTGCTGAAGTCATTAGGCCTGGCGGGCCCGCCGGTGAACCGACGTTGGTCGCATTCATTGCAGAACGAGCAGGTCTTGTACCGGAATCTGAGCCTCTCCTTGGGTCACTTTCTCCCCAGGTTCTTGATTCTCTCGCAGACATGAATAAGGCTCTTTCAGAACACCTACCGATATATATGGTGCCGGCTGCATATATTCCACTGCAGGTTATGCCCTTACTAGTGTCAGCAAAAACGGATCGCAAACGCCTCCGAGAGCTAGGACATACACTAAGCAGGAAAGACATCGCTGGATTCGCCGCCGCAACAGTCCCCAGAAAAGAACCGTCAACCGAAATGGAGAAGAAACTCGCCCAATTATGGACCCAAGTCCTAGGTCAGGATGTTGAAATTGGAGCTCATGACAATTTCTTCAACTTAGGAGGCGACTCGCTTCGTGCGATGAAGCTCGTGGCACAAGCACGAGCGCAGGCTATCGCACTCACGGTTGCCGACATTTTCGCTAATCCGGTGCTCTCGGACATGGCCCTCGTTGCAAGACCAGGCTGCAGCGAATCGAAAGTCGACGTTCCGCCATTCTCCCTTCTGAGTAAACAGTGGTCTGAGGAGAATGCTCGGCGCGATTGCGCTGCTTTCTGTGACGTCGACCCATCCGAAATCGAAGATATCTACCCGTGCACGCCTTTGCAAGAGGGTCTTATGGCTTTGTCTGCTAAGGTCAGCGAAGCCTATGTCGCACAGCGCGTAGTCGAACTCGCGGATGAGACGGCGGTACAGAATCTTGCAAAAGCTTTCGAGCTAGCATCTATGGATTGTGCAATCCTTCGGACTAGAATCGTCCAAGTTCCGGACTACGGGCTAATGCAAGTAGTTGTGAAAGATGACTTCAATTGCAAGTACTTGTCCGGGAAGAGTCTTAACGACTATCTAGTGCAGGATCGAAGCGATCCGATCCAACTTGGCAAGCCTCTAGTTAGATATGGGATGGTTGTTAATGAGGAATCGACAGGAAAGTCACATTTCGTCTTGACAATGCACCACGCTCTCTACGATGGATGGTCTATGCCTCTAGTAGTTGAACGAGTCAACCGAGCGTATAATAACCTTTCAACTGAACGCCCAGCAGAGTTCAAGCACTTTATCAGCTATCTTCAAAACATGAACCGCAAGGAGTCAGAATCATATTGGCGGGAACGACTAGATGGGGCCAACGGCGAACAATTCCCTCCTCTTCCCTATTCCGGCTATCAGCAACAAGCCGATTCCCTTTTAGAACACTACGTACAAACCGGAAAACCCACCACTGGAATCACTATTGCCACTATTATCCGTGGTGCTTGGGCACTTTTAGTCTCAACTTATACAGCATCAAATGACGTGGTATTCGGCGAGACACTTACCGGCCGCAACGCCCCGATTCCTGGAGTCGAACAGATCGAAGGACCTATGATCGCTACAATACCAGTCCGCGTAGCCGTCAAATCTAATATGACAGTTAAGGAGTACCTGCAAGAAATTCACGACCAATCGGTCGCTGGGATTCCCCACGAACATTTCGGCTTGCAGCACATCAGGCGCCTCAGTCCTGACGCTCGAGAGGCTTGCGAGCTGAGAACCGGACTAGTATTACACCCAAGTACCGACGTCGACACCAATGGTCCTAATGAAAAACAACCAGCAGACGGCTTCGTTCCTGCTGGAGACGCTGAAGCGGCTCAGGAGGCACTTAAATTCAACACATATGCTCTCATGTTGGTGTGCTCCTTGGATCCACAGGGCTTTTTGATCATGGCGAGCTTTGATTCCAAGACAGTGACAAGTTCACAAATGGAAAAAATGTTACACCAACTTGGACAGATCACGCAGAAATTCATCGAGAACCCGGACGCCAAATGCGGCGAACTTCAGCTACTGAGCGACGCCGATATGGCTCAGCTGACTCAGTTAAGCCAGGCCGGCGCGAAAAGCTCGACCCTCACTACCTTACTTCCAGCTGGTAGCGAGGTATCTGAGGCGTGGGTGGTCGATCCGGCTGATCCAGAACGACTACTCCCCCCCGGCGCTGTTGGCGAACTCTTAATACGAAGCTCGAGCAACCCTGAGTTGGAACTGATACCGACTCCCAAATGGGCTGAGCAGAATCGCGATGGCCAATTTTACAGAACCCATAAGCTCGCTAAGTTTGGCGAAAATAACGCCATCGTTTTTGTTGAACGGACGAACTCCGTAAAAACTCTTCCCACGAATCCACAACAAAAGCGCGTGTCGGCTACTTCAGCAAAGCAGAAGAGTCTACGGCAGACTTGGAGTCGTATTTTAGGAATTGATGAAAGCGAGATTGGCTTAAATGATAGTTTCTTCCAACTTGGAGGCGACTCAATTGGAGCCATGAAGATCGTGTCAGAACTTCGAGCCAAGGGGCTTGAGTTAACAGTGCCTGAGATTTTCAAACACAGAACGTTGTACGATATGGCGAAGATCGTAAGAGAAGGAAAACAGGCAGCAGCTGAGTCGGTTGAAGCACCACCATCTCCATTTTCTCTGCTTGATATACCAGATATAGAAGCTTTCATTGCTGAAACGGTCCGACCGAGCCTCGTCCAAAGCGACTATGCCATCAAGGACATTTTGCCAGCGCGACCGCTCCAGCAAGTAGCGGTCAGGGGTACGACTCAACTTCCCCGGTACTCAGCGCGATATGAACTATTCCACCTTGACGGAAACGTTGACAAAGAAAGACTCTTTAGAAGTTGCCAGGAACTCGTCGCTCGCAATGAAATTCTGCGAACTGTCTTCGTGGAGAACGCTGGGAAATGCTTCGGTGTCATCCTTGAGGCACTCAAGGTTGCGATCGACCAATACGAGATCGAAGGAGATTTGGACTCGTTCGTCCACAAACTATGCGACGTTGATGTCCAAACGAAGATGCCTCTGGGCTCAGCCTTCGTGAAATTCATGTTCGTCCAAGGAGAAGGTAACAAGAGCTGCCTTGTCTTCCGAATCTCGCACGCGCAGTACGACGAGGTGTGTCTCCCGGGGCTCATCCGCCAGCTCGCGGCCCTATATGACGGCACGCAAACAACAGACCCTGTGCCTTTCTCGTCATTTGTATACTATGTAGTCAAGAAGTGCATCCCACGCAGCATTCCCTACTGGCGGGACCTACTACAGGGCAGCTCCCTCACAATCCTCCGTCCGGATCTCCCCCTAACCTCAAAAACCCCCGCCGCCCTCACCCGCACAATCGACATCTCTGCCCGACTGAAGGACATAACGGTCGCGACGCTACCCACAGCTGCTTGGGCCTTATGCCTTGCCCAGCGGCTCGCGCTGCGCGACGTGGTCTTCGGCGAGGTCGTTACCGGCCGCAACATCGATCTGCCGCGCGCAGATTCCGTCATGGGCCCGACGTGGCAGTATGTGCCTGTGCGGGTGCGGTTCGAGGATGACTGGAGGGCCCTCGATCTCCTGCAGTATGTGCAACACCAACATATTGCTAGCGCGCAGCACGAGGGCATGGGCCTTTTAGAGATCGCTCGGGAGTGCGTCCCAAGTTGGCATGCGGAGGGCGTCGATTGGTTTGATTCTGTGGTGCATCAAGACGTGTACCATGTCGAGAATCTCAGGTTAGGTTTAGGAGGCGAAGGGGCTGACTGCCGCCTCGAGACCGTTTACCCGCACTTTGAACCTCTGCGCGAGTGGAAGGTGCAGGCGTTCGTTGACGCGGATAAGGAGAGCTTGACCCTCGAGATCGTCACATTCCAGGACTGGATTGGAGTCGCGGGAGAACTGCTAGACGAGCTGGAGAAGATAATGGAGACTCTGGTAAAGAGGCCGAACGAGAGGATTTTCGGTTAGGAGTCTAAGAAGAGTACCTAGGTACATATAAGAGTGCATATAGCCCCAAGGTTATGTAATAGATATTTCTCGTTATGTTAGTTTTGATTTTAAAGCTTGGAGCATGACATATTCGATATTCCTCCTCATGTCATGTAGTATATGTGCTTCATTTATACTAAGATTTTACTACATTATCTATGTAGTAACGAGGTAACCTTAGATCCCTATTCATAGAACACCTATATATTCGGTGTTGATAAACACCTACCTATATCTATGTTGAACTTTTTCTTTTGTTTTATGCAGGTTCGTAGTTTTGATTTGTGCAGGCCAACAGGGGCCTTCCTTTTTGTCGTTGACATTGGCAACTCTATTCTCTAGAGGTCCTTCGGTTCCCAAAGTCCAAGGGTCGTAATAGAATCCTATCATGAATTATGTAAATGTCCTTTTAGACGAGTACGTGGCGGTCTGTTGATTCTGCGGATCAATTGGAATCCGAATGCGAATTTCGGCTCTGCTGCCTTGATCAGCAAAATACGCAAAGACATTCTTTAGAGGAAGGTGAACCAACACAATTACCGGGATGTTAGACGATGTTGTGCACCCCAGCCAATCGGGAAGAATCTGCAATCCTTCGGTTCCTCTCTACATGCGTCATCGTTCAGGAACTGCCGCGCGTGGGATCGAATTATCCTAATACGGTAACATGTTAGTGTAACTGCTGAAGACTACAGGCTTCTAATAACATGTAAGACTCGAAGCCGGAGAATCCATCACCTTGATTAAACACCGTTCCATTCTATGCTTTTGATGTGGTTGATTTTGGGATAACGTCTCAATTTTCATCCCATAATTTGTTATATATAATTCTAGATAGGCTAATCCTCTCTTAATAGTATAGACACAAGTACCAAACAAATATAATCAACAAGCCCGAAGGAGTCGGTAATCTAAAAAACGCTGCCCAAATATAATGCCCAGCCCGTCGTTGAAACATTAATCCACACCGATCGACGGCATCCAGCAAACGCCATGCGCGCGAAGTCATCTCCTGCTAATTTTATGGCTAATTATATTCTTGCACCGTAGCTGGGTTTGCCCTCTCTTGCTTTCATGCGCCTGTACATGTCTCGGTAGTTGTATCGTTCGTATGTGCCGAACGCGTAGAACCCAACGCCGATTACTAGCCAGATGCTGGTGAGGACTAAGCCGACTGGGAAGATCAAAATATTGACACCAGGTAGGACAAAAGCGACCGAACCCTCACGCAGTTGCGCAGTGATGTTGTCGACTGCCAGGGAAGCGAGCGAAAAGTCCGACATGACGACTTCGTTCGAGAAGATACCGTTAACGAAGGCGGCTTCGTTGGAGGAGACATTCGTGCTAACTGATTGGCCTACTGCATTCTTCCCCGTCAGCGTTACGGTGGGCATCACCAACGCTTCGAGCACACCCCTGTTGAATGGTAAGTTTCCGTGGTTCGAACTACAACATACTGAATATGACAGTTAATGCTTACATTGTCATGGGCTGAGCCATCTGGTCTTTGTCTATTTGACCTACAAACATGTAGGTCTGGAGAAGTGTAGGCGTAGAGCTTTGTCGCTTAGTAGTCTTTTGAGTCTGGTTCCCTTGATCGACAGGCGAGACGGAAGCGCCTTTGTACTGAAGCCCAACTGAGATATCCTCTGGGGGGATGCCCTCGAAGTCCCCAAAAGGCGTTGATACTTGGAATAGGCGTAGATCGGCCATGAATGTTCCGGCATTGGTATCGAGACTGAATAGATTATAGCAGACTGCCGTTCCCGAGGGATTGGAAGCTGTGCCGAGTTGAGACAGCGCCGACATACAGGCTGCCGAAGTATCTGTGTTCCATTGTGTCATATTTGCATCCGCTGTCGTGGTGGTCTGCCGTCTTTGTAACGAATCGTCATTTGCGTCTTCTAATCTCGTTTCCAGCAGCGTCGCCCGGGGTTGCATCATGCCTCCCAGTACAGGCTCTATACTAGCCATTGCCGACGAGGCAAGTAGCGACGCTAAGGCAGCACTTATCCAAACCATCTTGACGATACTCCTTCTCTTTAGATTAGGTATTTGAATAAAGTATATAGCTTTTAAACGCGAATAAGCCGGCCGGCGGTCGAATAAGATATTGTACCTGTAAAGAGCGTATGGAACCTGTCCCTCGGTGACCGTTCGACTTCGCTGTGAGCGGAGACACGAATAGCGGCGATCAGATTAAGAGATCTGTCAGGACAAAAGAAGAGAAAGAAAAGAGGGACCTGCCCGACGGGAGGGAAAGGAGGCTATGTTTTGTTTGGTTTGGTTCTGCCACCAAGCTTGCACAATAATGGGAAGGAGAGGGAAAAGAAGATGGATATCAGCTCGATATCTTAGAATGGATATTATGAGACCAGGGGCCCACACGAAGACAACCCCCCAAGGCAGCCCAAGGCGACCCCCAGGGCCGATTCGTTACTAGCAATGGCATGACGGTGGGTCGTCGAGCGATCATTTGCTTGGGGGGCTCAGACAGATCAAGATGCCACATCAGACGTGGCCGACCAATACGGCCAGGAGATGTTAAAAACATAGCACACGAGGCGTTGTAGCCCTTGTCTCGTTGTCATGCTTTCATACTGCATCCTGCGACAGCCAACTTCATGGTCATGATACAGACATTGGAACGAGGAGTCGAGGGCTCAGGAGTACTAGGTAGCTGATGGTGCCATGGAGAATGGAGAAGTTCGAAAAACAAAACCATTGTGGAGACTCGTTGAAGAAATCGGATTCGCAATACGACAGCGCGAGCGTAGCCAATCGGACGTGAAAAAGATATAGGGGCCTGCCCGATAAAGGCAATAATACGCAGTTTAGCCGTACAATACATACAAAAGCCGACTGGTTAGAAATGCCGTTCCCTGTCTGACTGGTTGCGCGTCCATCAAAGGAACAGAGACAATTCTCGAACAGGACATATTAGAACCCTGCCAATGCGAAAACTGTAAGGCAACGACATAGGATCAGCCATCCCAGGGCTACTTGTCGTTGGCTCTAACGCTTTGATACTTCTGACATTTGTCGGATCGCCTGATGATGCGACAGTGCTGAAGAAAGAAAAGGTTTCGAGAGGTCGGCGCCAATGAGACGAAATGAGTGGCACTATGACTAATTTAGCCAATCGGCCGTGGCCTTGGAACTTACTGGGGGCTGGTAACAGGTCCGTGAAGACCCCTAATAAGACCCCTGTACCCCTGTAAACTCGTCTTAGACTGTGTTTTGAGGCTCGAAACCCCCCCCAAGCTCCCCTACCGGTTATGTTACAGGCCCCTGGTAGCCAAGAACCAAGGGGAGCTACCGAAGAATCTTGGTTGGTCCTCTGTCATCTGACCTATCATATGCTATGGCTAAGTACAATTACGTCGGGACCACTCTGCACCCAAGACATTATGCATAAACCATGTCTGTCGTTTTTTTTATCATATCGACGATGAAAATACGAAGAATAGCAACACGACCAAGCACCCAAGTTCGATACCTACCTTATTGTAGCTTGCTACCTAGTACTAGGTACGATTGTAGTTAAATTACGAGTGAATCTTTCCCAAAATATGAAAATAAGATTGATCATATTAGTGCGTGCTTCCTCGAATCAGGTATTTTCATTTATTCGGGGAAGTGTATTTCGAAGCTAAAATCCACCTACTTGCATCAAAACTCCGAAGATCTGGGCACCGGTGCCGACGATTTTTGAGTATTATTCGGGAGATGAAGGGAGTATTCGGCCTAGGTGCCTACTCAGCCCTATACATTATGCTTCTCGTCTGATCCTCCGTTCTTTTCAAAAGGTGAGGCTCGTATTCTATACTAGTTCTAATCCTCTGAGCAAACACGCAATTGAATCGATCTGCTTTGGATCGAAGGAGTACGTAATTTGAGCCAATTGCTATTAACAGCAGTTCGACAGAGATACGTCAAGCAGGTAACTGCTGATCTCAATGGTTCTACCTTCCTACCTAAGATAGTTTGTTCGATTCTTCGGCTCTGGAATCCATCATTTGATGAAGCTAGTACCGTCATGATACGCACCAACTGAGTCACTTAGGTGTTATCCCCACGCCGAGGTCGGTCTACCGGGCTTTGCGCTTGTGCTGACAAAATTAATGATAGCAATGGTCAATTCAGACATTGCTGATATCATTAACCGTCTCGAGGTTTCCATGACTCATAGAAGATACATCATCTAGATACTTCTTCTCGCGACATATCTAGGAGAAGTCATGGTATTTATATCAGATCCGTAATTGATGTCATATGGTCTCGAGACTACCGCTGTTGAGTGTGACTTATCTCTAGAGCCAGTTAGGATACGAAACGTCTAGGAGAATGAAGCCAATCAACGACGCGAAGACAGCCCTGATCATCATTGATGTTCAGAATGGCTTCCAACACCCGACGCCTTGGGGTACCGCTCGCAGCACGCCGGAATGCGAGGAGAACATCGCACTGCTTCTACAAGCGGCACGGGAGCACAATAAGAAGCAGGGCGAAGACGCGGGAGCAGCATCAAACACGGTGGTTGTCTGCCACGTCCACCACAATAGCATTTACAAAGACTCGGCGCTTCATCCCAGTGCCCAGCTCGAAATAAACGGCAAGCTTGTCAAGGCGGTACAGCCACAATCATTCGCACGACCAGAGCCTGGTGAGGCAGTCTTCACCAAGAACGTCAATTCGTCTTTCATCGGCACCGAATTAGAAGCCTACCTCAAAAGCCAAGGAGTTAGACAACTCATCATCGTCGGCCTGACGACGGATCACTGCGTCAGTACAACGACGCGGATGGCGAACAATTTACGAGTTGTATCTACGATAAGCTTGACTGGTGAACTTAATGAAGGCGAAATCATCCTCGTCGGTGATGCATGCGCGACGTTTGCGAAGGGAGGCTTCGACGCCGAAACAGTGCACAGAGTGAACCTTGCGAGTCTGAACGAAGAGTTTGCTCAGGTAATAAACACGCAAGACGTCTTGGGCGTCGTGTTTGCATGATCTTGTCTATAGTCGACTAATTTCATTCAAAACACCGTGAAAGTATCTAGATACATGCTCGTCCAGAAAGCACATCAACCACATTAACAACTCATCCAACCCGCTGACTCTGTGATTAGATATCCTACCGGGATACGTATGTTGTGTGACGTATATCAAGTACAATGCTGCTGTATCTTCTTGATAGCTTGTACAGTTGGCATGAATTGAATGACGCAATGCGAGTGATGCCAAACAAGTTCAGCGACGTGGGTCGAATCGGGTGCGAGAGGATACGAGAGGTTAAGTGGGAAAAGGAGTTGATGGTATCCGGGGGAAATCAGCACTCGTAGGGAGGCTCAGCAGGACTGCTAGGAGGGGAAGTGCATGATCGCATCATCCTCAAATCCTCTATCCCCGAGTTATGAAGTTCGTCAAAGCAGAGACCCGTGGCCTATGAGTCTTGAATATATGCCCAACATTGGCAAAGACAAGGTAGCTACCAACAACCACCCAGAGACTGAAGATGATGGAAAGCGCCCAAGCTAACTTCGCTTTAATAATTTGCGGAAGGAGATACTGTCGCAAGGGGCCGCTCAGGAGTAGCCAGCCGATTATCGGTAGTTTCGTGTTCGAGGCACCTGTGTTCTTGTTTTCTTCGAATTGCGCGATGGTATCGGACATCTGCCAGGCCGCCTTATTACTAATCCTCTCCCATGTGGCTTCGCAAGCGAACGCGCGAGCCGCTAGGGAAAATTGTTCGCGGGCCGTTGGGTCGTGACCGAGCATCCATACCTTCTGAACGAAATCATCTAGATCGCTAGGCCGGACGAGAAACCCTGTCTTTCCATGCTCGATTATGTCGCTTGGTCCGCCTTCGTCTCGTGCTACCACTGGCAGACCACTCGCCATCGCCTCTAAAACCACCAGACCAAACGTCTCTGTGATGGAGCAATGGAGAAAGATGTCGGCCGAGGCGTAATGTGTCATCAGTTCCTCTCCCACCTTGAAACCGGGAAAGATCACCTTTCCCTTCTCCTGGAGCAGCTTGAAACTTCCCTTGACTTCTTGTTCGACAATCGGGTTTCGATTCCCACCAACAATGACAAGCTTAAAGTCCATTCCCCTATTGTCCAACTCTGTGGCTGCCTGCGCAAGGAACCCGAACCCCTTTTCTCCCGCTAACCGCGAACAGGTGAATAAGATGGGCTCTCCATTTGGTGCCCACTCTTTCCTCAGTTGCTCGCTTCTCTTAGCCGGACTGAAACCTTTAGTGTCGACGCCTCGCCTGAGCACCTCCATCTTGGTGCTGGGTACGTTGACTCCAGTTAAGTAACTCTTGACGAAATTGCTTGGGTAAAATATAGTCTTGACCGACGTATGACGGAAGAGATAACCCTGTACATAGCCGAAGACTCGATACGCGAACTCGCCTAGAGGCCAGGGGAACAGAATAGAACAATAACCTGCCAGGTCGGTCTGAAAATTGCATATGACGGGCACTTGTAACTCGTTCGTTAGTTGCCGTACCTGTAGCATTACTTGAAATCCTAAGGAGGCAGGGCTAGCAAGGTAAATGAGATCTGGCGGCCCTCCGAATGTTCGCCTGTATAGTTCAGAAAGCCGAACGGGATACGCCACGGAAAGTTCAGGATTAAATGGCAGAGGGTACCCTGTGAGCCGCACTTCCTCGTTATATAAATGCGCGCCGGTAGACGAGCTAATTGGATTGAAGGTATTCACTTTGGTGTGGTTGTGAGGCGCAACCACAGAGACGAGTGCCCCATGGAATCGCAGTTGATCAACCAACATTTTAGTGGTGCGCGAGACACCGTTCACGGGTCCAAGACTCTCAGTGCATAACAAGATGCGCTTACCGCGCAGATCCGACGGAAAGACATCCAGGTTATGAGAGGTGTCCCCCATCGCTGCTCTATAGGATTTTTTGAGTTGGTAAGTCGAAGTGATGAAGTTGCACACCTCGAGAGGCACAAAAACGCCGATGCTTTTCTTTAGCTGAGTGTCCAGCACCACAATGAAGCTCGCAGTTGAGAATAGCCTCTGCGATTGCTGTCAACTCCATCAGTACCAAAGGTATATGCCCGACTGGCGTCTATCTAGGGACGTACATATTGATCTAGGTATGTTGAAAATATGAAGTTGCTTTAAAAGGATGCTATAGTTGAAAAGATTGGTCAGGGAAAACTTGTGCAGTCGATGAGAAAAGTGTAGCTTGGTGGGTGGGTAGGAAAAGTAAGGAAGGCAGGTAGTAATGACAATCAAAAGAGTTAATAAAAAGGGAAACTGAGTATGATGCGACTAGGTAAGAGATGGGTATCGACTGAAGGATGAAATAGGCGGTGCATACGAAACGAGTACCGCCAACTACAACAGTGGTAAATGCTCCACGGGTAGCTATAAGGTACTACACCTACCGGAGACAGAGAGGAGGCGTGCAGTATTCTCGTGACACCAACCCAGTTTGAATGGAACGAAAGAGACGCAAGTTGGGTAGCCTCGATCATTGACAGTGTAGGTAGGTAATCAGCAGGGGTCTAATAGGCGGTTCACGAGGCTGATAGGATGGTTGCTCATGCTAGGTCATATTCACCTTTCTTCTCCGTCCCGGTAGGGCACAAGATCAAATCATAATTCTGGATAAATCACACAACCCAAATTTATGTTTATGGGAGAGCTGAATAGGTATACATGTATGAGGTGGGTAATAAAAAAGATAAGTACGGTACTATCAGATGAATCGATAATTGCGCTTATGTAAAAAAACCATATACAATTAAAGTGTCCATCCAACTTTAAAAAATGCCTATAGAGCACAACTTAAACTCTACCTACCTTACCTACCATGCAAGATATACCGTACTTGTAGTCGCCTTGGTAACCTTTGCAGCGTTTGGGTCCCAGTCCCTTCCTTTTGGCTTTCCGTCTGATCTATGTAAATCTTCTCAATCTTCAATGAGAAATGAAACGGTCCAATGACAAGCTCTGAAAGTAGCACACGCGAAAATGCCCGATCTGTGCAACCAATTATGTCGCCCGTCTGCAGCACATTTTCTCAACCTAGAAACCTTGGGATCCACTTCAAACATGTCAAGCCGCAAGAGAATCCGGGGTCCTACGAACCTTAAGGTCCATCAGCATAGATCTGCAGGTATTCCGGTGTCGCGCTTAACCGATTGGGTTCATCCAAGATGTGTTTTACAAGGGAACGGGTTGAGGCTTGAGCCTTTAGGAGGGTTCCCCAAACATCACATGAACACTTGTCCATTGTCCCATAAAATCTGAGGTTATCCAGATTGGCGCACGCCGTCTCATTTGCGAATTAGCATCCCTGATCACACCCTCGTGTGTCTGATAAGCTTATCTGTTGGCTATTATCTACATGTATCTGTGAACAATACCTACGCTATGGTCATTAGCACAACTTTTTTTTTTCTTCTTCTCGTCTTTTTTCCACTTTATATCATGGAGTAGGAGACAAGAAAGAAAGATAGAGAGTCTACTAATTCTAACGTGGGTACCTAGGTAGATGAAATACATATTTGTAATACAGTACGCAAACAGTGGTACGTAACAGCATCGACTTGCGTCCAGTTGGTTTTGTCGGCTTCAGAGTTTCAATATTTGGGAAATCTCCCGCTTCAACTGATCCTCTCCGCCTACAGTAGATAAGGAGGATCCTTACATATTTACAAGAGATATATGTATGTGTAAGGTTTAATACATGATTGTGACCCAAACTCTAACGAATCTCGCGCAAACTCAACCATATACCTAAGAGGTAGATGTATGCACGTTTGCTTACATGTATCCAAGTCGGATCATTACTACAACATGAACATATCGCGGTAACCTGCCAGGTGTGTACATATGTATAGCTGGACATTGATCACTTATACTAGGTATATTTGTACTTAGGCTATTGGCACAGTACGCGTGGCAGCAGCAAATACATTTCCTCGAGACCTGTTAAGACCTACCTACATATCTTCTTGATGGGCTGCCACTTGACTATGTAGATATCCTACGATGCAGTCCTGGAGTCCCTCTATCCAGTTTCCCCCCCTCCCATCCACTGAACCCTGACACAATGACGGCTCGTGGCACAAAGTTAAACAGAGCCCTGGATCTGAGCTAACCTCGTCTAGACCCTCCACCTGCGTATATAGCAAGGGTCTCGGTAGAAACTCAACGCGATCGTGCATTTATTTTAACCAGGCTGGGTGGTAAATATACTACACAACTAACAAAATAACTACATAAATATACCTTGACTTCCCCTTGAGAAGGCTAGCCGCTTAGAGTTGCATACATATTGTCTTTTAAAGTCAAGTGGTGTTCTAGTGGTACTTAGGTTTTGAGGTTGTCGTGCTCGACGCTTCTTATCTAAGAGCACCCAGGCCTCTTCTCTCTCTAAATCTCTCTTTCCATTCATCTATATGAGACTCAGAAGCTACCTTCGTCTCACCTGCTGATACTACTTTTATTCTCCTTGCCGCTCACAATACCTATTCCACTCCCCTTGAGAAAGCAGTCGCGCTCAGCTTATTACCTGCCTATCTGTTGCCTGCTACGGTCGCCCTACACGGTACAATAATTTCGAAAGTGCAACTTGGTCGCATGCCCGTATTTTGAAAAGGTTCTTAAAAACGACCGCGACTTTATTGTTTGCTCGAGGTCGTGTTGGCGTATTCGTATCGCCCTTGGAGCCGAGCCCTACCAAACGAGGGAAAACGGCGTTGTCCCCTTGAGGACCATCTAAGAATTCTAGATTCGCAAGCTACCTTAGGTAGATAGGTACTTATATTCTTTTCAGAGGACATCAGTTGGCTAGGTAATTTTGCCATAACCTGGCTTTCCCTAGCCGCTATGAAACCCATACAAGCGACCGTTGTTGAAGCCGAAGATGGCATTGTTTATGCCGATAGTGCTTCTACAGCCCCCACCACACCGGATGAGATCTCGTCGTCGCCTAGCTCTTTGCTCGGTGCAGAACTGGCGGCCGGCCTAGAGCAAGCCTGCCTGAAAACGATGGCCAAGTCGTCTGCGCATGAAAAACCCCGCCCTATTCGCAACTTATGTTGTGTAGGTGCTGGTTACGTCGGTAAGTCTCCTTATCTATCTTCTCGTAATAATTCACTTTTCCCGAACTCGCACAATCCACCTTGACTATTTGATTTATGGTATATCGGGGCTAAATATGACACAGGCGGTCCCACAGCCGCAGTCATTGCCTTTCAGAACCCACAGCTTCGAGTGACTGTCGTTGACAAGAATGCGCAACGAATCCGAAGATGGAACTCAAAACATTTACCCATCTACGAGCCGGGATTGGGTGACATTGTTCGCATCGCTCGTGACGGGTCGAGAAAAACCTGGTTTGCCAATAATCCGGTCATCACAGATGGCGAACAAGCGAATCTTGCGACCTTTTCTAACCCAGAGCATTTGAATTGGGTCAAGCTGCCGGCTAGGCAACCGAACCTATTCTTTTCGACCCAGGTGGCGCGTTGTATTCGCGAGGCCGATATTGTGCTTATTGCAGTCAACACACCTACAAAGTCGAAAGGTGCTGGAGCAGGGAGCGCCACTGACATGACGGCTTTTGAGGCGGTCACTAGCGAGGTTGCGCAGTACGCCCGACCAGGGACCATCATAGTGGAAAAATCGACTGTTCCATGTAGAACAGCCGATCTCGTCCGGAGAACGGTGAGATTGCGCATATTACGCACCAACTTAGTAGTATGAACCTTGGGTGGCTAACAATTATAACAGATGGCAGTTCATCGTCCTGACGTCCACTTTGAGATTCTCTCGAATCCCGAGTTTCTAGCAGCA
The DNA here is from genome assembly GCA_002120305.1 of Hypoxylon sp. CO27-5. Classification (NCBI taxonomy): domain Eukaryota; kingdom Fungi; phylum Ascomycota; class Sordariomycetes; order Xylariales; family Hypoxylaceae; genus Hypoxylon; species Hypoxylon sp. CO27-5. The sequence continues at coordinate 14,287 of KZ112540.1, read as the reverse complement.
GGTACAGCCATGAACGATCTCATGCACCCTGACCGCGTACTCATCGGTTCTTCGATGACGCCAAAAGGTCAACGGGCCGCTGGAGCCCTAGCGGACATTTACGCAGCATGGGTTCCGCGATCCCGGATTATCACCACCAATGTCTACTCGTCGGAGCTGGCCAAGCTCGTCGCAAACTCCATGTTGGCGCAGCGCATTAGCAGCATTAATTCGATATCTGCAATTTGTGAGAAGACTGGAGCAAATGTGGATGAGATAGCGGCATCCATTGGCTGCGATCCGCGAATCGGAGACAAGTTCCTGAAGGCGGGTATTGGTTTTGGCGGAAGCTGCTTCAAGAAGGACATCCTCAGCCTAGTATACCTAGCTGAATCTCTTGGCCTAGATGAAGTGGGCGAATATTGGCGACAAGTTGTCAAGATGAATGAGTACCAGCGCGATCGGTTCTCGAGGCGAGTGATCCAATGCCTCAATAACACACTGGTGGGCAAGAAGATCACTCTTCTCGGTTACGCATTCAAGGCCAATACTTCCGACACTCGAGAATCACCCGCGCTTGAGATTATTAAGACACTTCTACATGAGGATCCTAAGGAGATTGCCATATTTGACCCATGTTGCAATCCTATGGTTGTCAGAGCCGAGATCAAAGAACTCATTGCAGGTCAACCTGCGCTTAAGGAAGACGGAGGACCAATCGAAGTCTATTCGAGCCCTTACACGGCTTGCGATGCTAGTCATGCCGTCCTCATCACGACTGAGTTCGACGAATTCCGAACCACTCCAAACAAGGTCCCGGGGAAGACATCTTCGAAGCCAGAGGTTGTTTTGTCGGCGGCGAACAAGGTTGATCCTCGACCTCTCTTGTACCATTCAACTGGACCAACAGAAACGCAGATCTTAACCCTTCACAAATTCATGCTACGCTCCGTCCATGCACCATTCTTCTCGGGCAGTGATCCCTTGAACCGCTATAAGCCAGAACCTGCATGTGAGGCTGACTGTCCTGACTGTGGTTTGATTCAGACAAGTGGCTATTCCACAGCGGGAAATTCAAGCGAGGATAGGCCCAAGGAGCGGCTGGACTGGTGTAAAATCGCCTATAATATGAACAAACCCAAGTGGGTGTTCGATGGAAAGGGCATCATTGACCAGAAGCAGCTGGCCCTCCATGGTATTCGTGTAGAGAGCATTGGGCGTTAGTTAGAGAGCGGGTGGTACAATTTTTGGGTTATTCAGAAACCATATTCATTTTTATCTGCCTAGGTATGGACGGGTTCCATCGTTGCATGAGCATATTGTAGGGGGGGTTGGTATAGTGTCAACTGGGTCTTCTACGGTTTCAGGGGGGCTGGATATAGATCCGTAGACACTTAATCTATTTTCATATTTTAGCCCCCTTTTTACAGTAATGGGATTTGATAAGTCCTATTCTCGCTGTTAGCTAGCGTATTGACTACAATCCAAATGTTTAGGGGTGCGTTTACTTACGTGTGAGACGTCAAAGCATCTAAAGCCTTTCGAGTTCGCCATCTGTATTCTTACGCCCGCTGACAACCCTGGTTAGCCGCAAGTTAGCCGCAAGTTGATATCAATCCTCTGTCATCCACTCTCGCGTGGTGCTTACCCGATGTCCGGAAGAGCGGGATTGGGGAGAGGAAAGATGATGATCGCTACGGGCATAAATCAACAGCCGACAAGGGCTCCCGAGCAATTAGCTAGGTAACAGCGAAAATGAACCTCGGCGAACGCCTATTTCGTCATGATAAAACAAGACCAATTAATCAATTATTCAATTGTCTCATACTGTAGGTCAGATAGTTCGTAGATGGGCCGGAAGAGAGGAAGACATACCTAACTTCGTCCTTTTTAACTGCACAAACGCAGATGATACATCGATCCTCAACCATTCAAAGCTCCTAATATTTTTAGATACCCCTCCTGCCCCTCATCAAGATGGCGCGACCGCGGAGTATGGCCCTGCGGACAACCGTCCAACTTTCACATCGATTAGCAGTGCCTAATGCGCAAAGGCAATATTGCGTCGCTCGTGCAACGCTCACCACCAGCTCTAGATACTCGCCATTTCTCTCGCGATCGTATCGATACTACTCTACTGAAGCGCCATTGAAAGCCCGAGGCGGTTCCAAGGTATTCAAATCTGCAGATGAGGCCATTGCGGACCTAAAGGACGGCGACGTGGTCTTGAGCGCTGGTTTCGGATTGTGCGGTGTCGCTGGTACGTATGAAGCAAAATAACCAATTTACTTGATCATTTTACAAGTAATTCAACAAAGGAGGACATTGATTGTGAGCTGACCGTGAGTGCGCGCAGAAACCCTTATCCAAGCTATCCACAGGAAAGGCATCAAGAACCTTACAGCAGTTTCGAATAATGCCGGCAAAGGCGACCATGGCCTAGCTCTGCTTACAAGGGACGGTCGACTAGGTCGTATCATACTTTCGTATTTGGGGTCAAACAAGGAGCTTGAGCAACAGTACTTGACGGGAAAGATAGCTGTCGAGCTATGTCCGCAAGGCACATTGGCCGAGAAGCTGAGGGCGGCTGGGGCTGGTATCCCCGCCTTCTATACCGCAACGGGTGGGAAGACGTTTGTTGAGACTGGTGAAATACCCGTGAGGTTTACTCCCGAGGCTATCCTTGAGAAGGGCAAGCCAAAGGAGACGAGAATCTTCAACGGCAAGTCGTACATCATGGAGACGGCACTTCCCGGCGACGTGGCGATTCTGCGAGCATGGAAGGTAGACGAAGCTGGTAACTGTGTTTTCAAGTAAGTCGGCTTAAACATTCACTTCCACACGGCATGCGATATTCATACGCGCTTTTTCCGTAGATACACGACAAAGACATACGCGGGTCTTATGGCCAAAGCAGCGCGAATCGCCATCGTTGAAGCCGAGAACATCGTGCCTATTGGGTCGATCGACCCGGACGTAGTTGACCTACCGGGCATATTCATCGACCGCATCGTGCCGGCCACAGCACCCAAGAACTTCGAAGTACTCAAGGTAGCGCCACCCAAAGAGGAGTCGGGCAAGCCCAGCACACTCGACGCCCGTAACCGCATCGCTCGGCGCGCCGCGAAAGAATTACATGACGGCTACTATGTCAACTTGGGCGTGGGTATTCCGACACTGGCCGCCTCGTATCTACCCGACGACGCGAAGGTCTGGCTGCAATCTGAGAATGGTATTCTTGGCATGGGCCCGTACCCTGCGACGGAGGCGGATGCCGACCCAGATCTGATTAATGCAGGCAAGGAAACGGTGACACTACTACCTGGAGCCTCGACATTTGACTCGGCCGAGTCGTTCGGCATGATCCGCGGTGGTCACGTTGACGTGTCGATTCTAGGTGCCTTCCAGGTGTCAGCATCGGGCGATCTGGCCAACTACATGATTCCCGGGCGCGTCTTTAAGGGAATGGGTGGTGCCATGGATCTCGTTTCAAACCCGGACCAGACGAAGATCGTCGTGGCCACGGAGCACGTTGACAAAAAGGGCCGCAGCAAGATTGTTCAGGATTGCCAACTGCCGCTTACTGGCAAAGGTGTCGTAAGCACGATAATTACGGACCTTGCAGTCTTCCAGGTCGACCGCGTCAAGGGCGGCCTGACGCTAACTGAGGTTGCTGAGGGCGTTGACGTCGAGACCGTCAAGGCCAAGACCGATGCTACGTTCGTAGTCGCGGATGATCTAAAGACATTCTAGACTTTAGAGATAAGACGATAAGACCAAATGTAATAAGATGGGACAAGACCGGGTTCGTGTCGGAGGCATACATTGATTGTATATAGAACTAAGCATCGCTGTTTATGGGAATGGGTATTATTAGCATATTTTGAATATACAAATCTAGCGTTGTCATCTACTTGATTTATACTAACTGCACAACCAAGATGTTTACCCAGTTTCTCATCTATCTAAGCGAGATACAGGCAATTGTATCGACTTGTGGTTGAGGTTGTTATATATATCCCATCCACCCATGAATTGATATTCTATTCACTGGTTCATCAAGTCTCTAAACTTATAACTTAGGCCGTAGACCAGGTGCAAATGTAGTGCCTTCAACACCGCTAATCACGTTAGCCAACTTATCAATATTCTCTAGTATCCAGATGTTGCCGTCCTCAGTAGCTAACCACGGACCACCCTCAACAGGCTCTTCGCCCTCGGCATGCGCATCGCCATTGTCATAGGCCTTGCGTAATCCGAAGATGTGCGAGACAACCTGCGGCCCAACGCCGGTCTGTGTGCGTAGACACGCGATAGCTACGAGCGATGTAAGCACGCGGCCGACCTTTGCCGGTTGCGGTACACCACGCGGGTTCGACAGCAGATTAGAATAATGGCCGTTGAGGATGTGCACGGGCAGGTCAGGATGCGAATGAGCTAGCTTGTCGAGCAACTTGCGCTCGAAGCCGACATAGACGCTATCCCAGAGGGCCAGGCCATCTTTCTTGCGAATCTCCAAATTAGAAGGCGTCAGCTCGCGCGTCGGCGTCGTGCTCAGCTGGGACCCAACATCGTCAGGCAGACTGTTGCGGAATGCGCCCAGTGTGTTGATGCTCCGCGGGATGCCGTTGAATGAGATGCACTTTAGACCAACTTCGCGGATCAGCTCGGCGTTCTGCACGGGCGTGCGTTGCTCATTCGGTGTTGGGGTCGAATTGGCTAAGTGGAAAATCTGTGTCATGGCCTCGGGGCAATTTAATGTCGCCGACACCGCTGTCTGGAGGGCTTGTGTGTCAGTGTTCAGGTTCAGTTACTTGTTCATTCATTTCATATTCCCCCCCGGCCGTACTTATTTCCCTGACCATCTTCATGTTGACCGGTGAAATGAAGTATGAGAGACACATATTCGGGGTTTTACTTACCGACAGTGTTACCCATGCCGGTAGCCCGACTTTCTTCCCGGCCGCGTCGTTCGCGAACCTTGTCAGCGCCGTCTGCACGCCTGCCGATGAGGGAGTATAGCCTGGCCTCGCATGGCTAGCATTAATGAGAGCCTTGACGGTGTCTGAGAGTTTTGACATCTTAAGGTTGTCTCTAGTCGCGAAGAATGAGAATGAGGGAAGATGGAATGGGTTCAACAAAGAGATAATTAGTCTCTAACTCTGTGCGAACCGTAAACAATATGATTCCAACACCTCTCGGCTTAATGATCTCCGCTCATCGCTAAGGACCTAGAATGTCGTATGTCCTGCTGTCGCGTTTCGTCCTCTTAAACGATTTGTAGCGAACACGGACGAACCCGACGTCATTAGCTTGTGAATTAAGTACCTAGGTAGGTAACTAATCTACGTACATGTCCGCCGAGAGACTGGGGGCGGGCATTCTAGGTACATTAGCTCTTATTTTCAGTGGAAATGTCGCCATAAAGATCCCGAAAGTGTGCCGCGGTAATGGACCCTGGAAGATTCGGTGATTCTTGAACCACCGACTTCGCAGCTAGAGTGTCCTAGTGACAGCGGCTGGTTTTAGTTGCAGCCCACTGTATTATGCCGCTAATCCAGGAACGAAGGCAGTCAAAGGGTCCAAATGGTGACCAGGGTACCATCCATTAGTCCATTGGTCTTAGCCTTCAGTCGTCGGGAAATACTTGTGGTGCCGGCAACACATGCTCACGAGAGCATCGTGTGGTATTCTCGCAGACTCAGAGATTAACAAAACGTATATAAGAATCGGCCCATTCAAGACCACGAGGGTAATATCGGATTGCAAGTGCATGTCTCCGGTCTGAGCCGTGAAGCTACAGGCTACAAACCAATACTTGAGCCTCGAGGAAGACTATGATTGAATGTTTTATTCGTCGATTACACATTGAAAACATTCAAAACTCCCAAGGAAGAGCCTCCGCCCCAGTTCTATACTAATGTTCTTGTCGCTAGCCTATACACACATCCTGGAGAGACCTTGGTATAATGCGCTTCATGAAGCCGTCTGTTTATTCGTCCGAATACATTAAGTGAAGGACTAAAAACGACCATCCTTCCCATCCTACTTGCTGTCAAGTAAGTTAATTCCATCTAATTCTTGTAGAGTTCCATCATATCTGTTTCATTATCCCCTCTGGTAAAACACAAGCACGCTAAATCCCATTCTACTTCACTCAAGATATTGATAGGCTATAGTACCAATTTGAATAATGGGTCACGGTCATCACCGTACCCGCGGTACTTATCGTACTTGCCGTTCGCCTTATCCCGGTTAATCTTCCAGCAGTATAACGAATTCAGAAGAATACTGGTAGTTTGTTAGACGACTAGAAGTCTTTAGGGCAGATCGACCGGGAGACTAGAGCACTTACAAGAACCACCCGACACACAGAAGTCCCAGGATAATAGTATGGCCTTGATGGTACGCTGGTCCCTGAGACTTCGGGTATATGAAGACGGCGACGAAACCACCGCAATTGGCAATCGCAAGCTGCAGGGCGCTCGTCGTGGCGCGCTTGTAGTGACCAGCAGAATTCTGCCGTTCATTGTCAGCATGTGGGCGGTACCAAGAGCAATTGTAGATTGATGCTGTGCGACTTGAGGAAGGCCTGCAAGATATCTACAATTCCATGTGAGTGTCGGTGAGATGAGACTTACATTCGAGAGCCAACCGAGGACAGGCGGCACACTACTGTAAAGCCCAGTAGCCATAAGGAAGGTCATCCCATACTTGACTTTGTTGCTGTTTGTGTTTGCGATCACACCGTACCCAATAATCGCTAGCGGCAACGAGCACAGCATGACAAGTCCTCTAACACGGAATCGGTCTGAGAGGAACGCGGTGCATACTATTCGTCGTAAGTTTCATATTAAAGACACTAGAGCATGGTATTATGTGCATACCTGTAATCACAGAAGCCACTGCATAGGGAATGACGGACCACAGTTGAGCCTCGTTCGCGGTATATCCCAAGCCCGCAATAATCGTAGGAAGCTAACGATTATCCATTAGGGCGGCAACTTCAAGAGAAAAAAAAAAACGAGCACTGCTACTTACGAAGAGCCCAAAACTGTACAGCCCACTGAGGATGCCGAAATACGCAGAAGCCGTAAGCCAGGTCTGCGCGCTGAAGACGCCACGGGCCACTTCGGTCCACGAGAATCTCTCAGATGCCTCCCTAGAAAGCTGTCAACACGGTATAAAATAACATAAAAAGCAGTGGAGTAAAACGTACTTTTCGCGATGGTTGCCATCGCCGTGGCCGCTACCCGCACTCAGACGGCTTACGGCGAACTGACGCTCCTCGGGTGTGAGAAACTTGGCCGAACCTGCACCATTGGGGAGGAGGAAATAAGCAGCAATACCGACGAGGGCCGTCTTTGAAAGCAATGTAAGTAATTGATCATCATGTCATACTGATTATTTGGGAACAGCTCACGAATAGACCCTCGATCACAAAGATCCATCTCCATCTGTTGAGACCACCTCGGGTACCTATTTCAGCTATACCGCGAGCCAGCAAACCTAGGGTCTTGTCAGACACGACGCCGTACGAAAATATATTGCACCGTGATACAGAGGGGAACACATACCTCCGAAGGCACCCGACAATGAGGCGGCGGTGTAAAAAACACCGATTCGAAGGGCGAGTTCACCTCTCGTATAGATAGTTGATAAATATAGAACCTGTAACAGTTGTAAGTTACCCACGTTATGCTGTAGCACGGTCAATTTACATACGATTCCTGGCAGCAGGCCACCTTCGGTCAATCTAGGATGTTTAAAGTCAGCAAACAGCTCTTCAAGCAGCAGATTGCATGGAATTTCGGAACTGAGACTGTGGTGGCAGTGTCGCAGAAGATGGAAGAATGAACTAACCCGAGCAGCGCGCGAACGCCAATGAAGCCAGCGAAATTCTGGACAAATCCAAGACACATGGCTGAGACACCCCAGAGGAAGGTGAGGCATGGTAACCAAACCTGGGGGGTTAGTTTCTTGAGAATCAAGTTACTCGGGATTTCGCTCAGGATGTAGGTCGCGTAGAAAACAGCGAGACCTTGATCGTATTGGTGGTCTGTGATACCGATGTCTTCCTCGAGATTGTACAGCCGGGCATTTCCTACGTTGGTCCTGTCCAGGAACGAACAAAGAAACAAGATAGCGAGAACAGGAAGGATTCTAATTTCTCACGGTTAGATCCTATCGTTGCGTGCCTCTATTTTCCCTTTAAGGTAATTACTGAAGATCGGAATGGAATGAATGCGAAAGGGAATGGTTAGACGGAACCTAGTGTCAAGCTTCCACAGAACCTTACGCGTCAAGTTCTTTTCGGTAGAGCTGACTTGCACGACGCTCCCCTTCTCCAACTCCTCCACCGTCGGCTTATTTACATCGCCGGACTCTGAGGACGACATTGTGCAACTTTATTCTTTCCCTTCGAGTCGTAGCCAAGGAATAGAACAACGAAAGGCAAAGGGCAAAAGGAGGGGGTCGGATGTGTTGTTCTGGTTGTTAGGACACCGTACAAACCAGCCTTTAAAGCATTTGTGACCAACGACTAAATATGGGAGCTAGGGTCTTTGATATGAGAAAACTGGCCACCGCCAGAGAGAGTACCCAGTCAGGTTGCGGGGGATTTAGATTACTACATTAGTGGTTGTCGCGTACGAGGGTTGGGGGAACCAGGGGTCCGGCAAGCTGTTGAATCCCTCCAAGTCGGGGTGTGGGGTACAGCTTTTTGTCTTGGGAAGAGAGTAAGCCAAATGATCTTCACGACTAATCAAGATACTAACGTTAGCAGCGCGGAGAGCTGCGGGGGACATGTACTAGTTGCGGAGTTTGATATATCACCGACGGTTCTTTGACCGAGACAAGCAAAGCTCCGAGCCATTACTAGACCCAACACGCATGCCCAGAGTCGAAATAGCTCGAGGCTGACCAACAGTATTATTTGTTAATACTACCACATGATAAGTTTCGAAGGGTGTGTACGACTGGAATGCAAGGAAGAAAGCTGCTGGTTTTGCACCTGGCCAATAGCTATCCCCAATCGAGATATCTCACAATTTCAGGGTCCTTATGGTATATTGGCTTGGCCTCAACGATTACATCCCTGTCGGCGGTGATGGGTGTTGTCTGTTACATTGCGCAGGCATATTGCCGTAGCAGCGGGTGATTTCTTGCTTCCAAGGCTGCATCGTGGCAATCTTTCGAACGCCATTCTAGAAGCTCATACTAAGTGGAATGCTATGTCGGGCTTTTAGTAAACATGCTTTAAAGTCGTGGGTAAGATATTTATTTCTTTCATCGGGATATGGCTTGCAACCCATCGTAGCATCTCCTGCAAGAACGGTCCTAATGGAGTGTAACCTTTTCTTCTCTGTTTAAGAGATATCAGAGATGATGAAGCTGGCATATACTAGGTACCTAGGTACCTAACAAATGCATTGAACCGAAATTATCCAAAGATCATTCAATCATATCCAACACCGCGTGAATGCTCCCCTTGATCCACCAACGCCAAAGTGCCGTGCCATTACTCCATAAGACATAACATTGTACATTTTACGTTCCGAACGTGGACCAATCCATCCAGTCCAAGTCGGCGCTATGAAACTGGAAGTCTTCCCATAGTACATTAAGCCCAATGTCGGTACTGTGGATAGCCTCGTCTAACTGGTTTTCGTTGGACATTGTTGAGAATAACAGGTAGTCCGTTGGTATACTTGTGGCCGGGACCGGCATTTGTATAGCGCCTTGGTGGTTGGCCATGTGAGCAGCATTTATATCAGTATAAATAGAAGTGCTCTTCGTCACATCTCCGTTGGGCTCAGGGAGAGGCTGGGAAGTCTCCGAAGTGCGCGACGCATACTTTAGTATTTGCCTCAGCTGTCCAGCGAACAGACAAGAAAGCCCCTTTCGTTGAATCGGGGTTGATCCTATCCTTTCCAGTACATCCGTAGTCTCCGCTATTAAGGCTCTGATGCTAGGAGCTAGACTAGAACCTCGGCCGTCAGCGACTGTACTAACTCTGAGTGCGAAACACGCAGCGAAGGATATCATAATGGCCGTGTTGTTGGGCATCGACCTCAGCTGGCCTTCGCCTTGGACGGCCACTCGCAAGACATTCAAGGCAGATGAAAGTCCAGCAGCACGGAAGAAATGCCGAGCTCCCACGGGAGCAGTCCCGTGATTGATGACAGAGCTATACAGAGATAGCCGTGTATGAGATGCAAGTATCTCAACATACGGAGGCAAGGAGAGTTCTGGGTTAGCTTAGCAAGGAGACCATACTACCCATTCATGGCAAGACTTACGCTCGCGGTCGCCTAGTTGTAAAGGCCAAGTTTGATACCACCTGTCGAAGAAAAGGGTGATTTCACTTTTAACTCTGTCGTTCCTTTGTCAGCGCATTCTTTGGTTATGTGTATTAGGGAACAGACCTATCGACAACAGATGATTCGCTGTTACCATTAACGTAGCTATCGCATATCGCCCTTACTTTTGTAATTATGTTCGTCTGTAGGTAGGTACTCAATCAGCCCTAATGACACCATTTGCGCCTGAATAGGGATGGATAATACCAGATCTCTTCTTAGAACCGCAACTGACACAATCGAACCATCCCACCTATCTGCTAATTCGCTCATATGCCACTGATCACAGTTCTCGATGAGTGGCGACATTGGTAGAACGTAATTCCTCCCTCTTGCGAGGCAAACGCTGCAAACGAAAACGTCAACTGGCTGGCTAGTTTCTGGTTGGGAGTAGGGGTTCTATTACCCTCTTTCAAGAACGAACAGAGACAACCACGTTCGTTCTCTTCTTCTTAGGAGCCTCCGGCCTCTTGGAGAGTCCGGGTCGACGTCATGGAAACCATCAATTCCAAGCGCTTTTCGGCCAGATATACAATCAGACGTAGCGATGGTTTCTCTCGGACTCCGGGGTTCCGTAGATGAAGGCAGGATAATCTTGTTTAGGGACAAGTCTAAGGCGATTGTCAAGGCCATGGACAGGTAGGTCGAGGTCTCGTCGTCGGCCCAGTGCTCGCCAGCCGAGATCCATGGTATATTGACCATGAATGCCAAGATGATTTCCACAGACTTGTAGCGCTTCGCCATGACGAGACTTGCGAGCTTCTGCCGATGATTCGCAAGCCTTTTATATAACGACTCCATAGACGGGGAGAACAATGCTGAAGCTGCGGCTATAGAAGTCAATAAAAAGGCCGATCGACTTCGAACGAATTCCACTGTGTGTATGACGGGATCAATGCCCCATCGCGTATGTGAAAGCTTTTCATAGAAACTAAGGGGATAATGGTTAGTATCGATGGTCCTACGGATATGAAACAGATATGATCATACTAAGCGAATAATGCCTCGGCCTCCGCGAGAGAGATTAGGCCTAACTCAATAGGATCGAGGTCTTCGCCAACATCTAGCCGAGCTTGGAAACGTCCAAAGAACCTTTGGAGGTCATCGCCTTCCCCGCCCATACCACGGCTAGGTGCGGATTTAGATGGAAACCGGCCTGTTCCATTCCCTTGTGTCTGCGGCGTTATAGACGACAGTAATTCAGATGTCCGGGCAAGCAATTGCAATGGGTTCTCGGCATCGTCTAGGCTTAATTGATCTTCTTCCACTTTTGGATGTACTGCTGGATCATCACGCGAACAGGTTTGTGAGGGTGACGTCCCCATTGAGGTTGAGGTCTGCTGGGGAGACACAGAAGAAACCTGGTCATGTTCCAATCCATTATGGGTTGATATGCGCCGCGGAAGGCCATTGTCGCCACTTAAGAGCTCTCTGCTCCTTTCGAGCAGAAATCTTAATTCGGTAGCTTGTTCTGCCGTTTGTACCTGATCGATAGCGCCGGCGTGTGACCTTCTCAATGCCTGCTCTATCTGAAAGACGGCTTTCTCTAGTCCTGAATGCTTGCTGTCGGAAACAGTGAGCCACCTATATGCGAAATCTCAAAAACAGCGGTCACAACTCACTTCTTTACTCCCTTATGTCGGCCCACATGAAATAGTGGTGCCGAACACTGGATTGAGCGCTGAGTGCATCGAGTACAAGTGGAGGACCCGCTCGGGCGGACGCATTTCAGCTTAGATTTCTTACAGTTGAAGCATGCGGCAAGGCGCTCCTCATCTCTTGTATCAGTATCTGATTTCGGCGCCATTCGATCCGATATGGAGACACGGCAGACGGGAGGAGGCCATAGATTTTTAGTTGAATGTATGACGATGTAAAAGACTAGGTGCGTCTAGTACAGTACCAAGCGTTCTTAATCTCCGGTGAGTTTTGTCGCGGAGTCGTTGGAGAGTGCAAGGTTGTTGGGTCGGCAGAAGTGTCTTGGCCCCGCACCTTTTTTTTTCTTCTTCTTTTGTTTAAGCTTGTCAGGGGGGGTGGTATGGTATGTACAATGAGTATGGGCCAACCCCGGAGTGCTTTTGGAGCCTTTTGGAGCCTTTTGGAGCCCTTTGGAGTAGGGAATCGAGGGAACAAGGAGGCCGTTATTTGATGGAGAAACTATCACGTGATGGCTAATAATCGTATTATATTGTTACTCAGCCTCTTTAGGTAGTACTTAGCTCTGCCGCTCCCTTCATATCCCGCGATCGGGAACGAAAAAGAAAGAGAGAGAGGAAAAAAAAACTACGCTTTATTGGGAACAAACTGGAACGAGCCAGCCCTTGCCATCACCACCACCACCACATCCCTAAGGTACCTAGGTTAAGTATTTGATCGGGTAGTAATAAGTGTGATGCGGGAACCAGGGTTCCCCTTACATCATATTATCCCATCCAGTTCGAAAATTCTACGCACTGGTCTTCTAGAATTACTAAGTCCTGCAAGATCTTTCCAACTTTTCTAGGCAATGCTACTATTAACCAAATCTCGCCGATCGATTGGCCTCATAGCCAACCAAAGTTAGTCAGGATACTATAATCACGCCTCGCCTGGTTGCTTACTTGACACATTCCCGATCTGGCCTTACGGGGGCATAGCCAGGGAGATCCCCAGTCCGCTCGTCGATGTACTATGATCAACCTTGCCTATCTCAAAGAAACAAACTCTCTTACGATAAACTACCTAAGTACACTCTAAAGCATAGAACGACAACCTATAAAGCCCGTATTAATACGTATAGGGTGTAGTCTGATGCTCAGTCGAGCCATAGAATCCGCAATAATACCAACCAGGGTAAAGAGGTAGGTATAGAAGGCAGCAGTTAGTTCTGTGGCCACTTAACTCTGCATTCGGGGCTGAATCGGCCACGCGGCGGCGGCTGAGCTGACAATTGGATATGTCTGACCTGCCAGACTTCCAGTCGCTGCGAGCTTATATGGACTCTTGCTGATAAGGACACTGACTGTCACACAACATTGGTTTCAGGTTGGTCGTGTGAAGTTGATGTTTAAGGGTTCGCAACTGCTTTCCTTTTGCGTAGTAAGGCTACCAGCTCTTACATACGCTAAAAAGCGAATTGGCACTCGTAGATTTATCCTGCATATCGTTCTTCAAACTTGCATTACTAGACAGGCGCCACACATCCCGATGTATCCAAAGGGACGGAAGCACAGACTCCAATCACCTGCGTTAGCAAATGGCTTGGCAAAGCTTACATGTTGCCAGCTCCCTATCGGAGTAACCAAGTCCGTGAACACCACCTTGCGTTTTATCGTAGGGCCAAAACATTTCAAAATCGTTGAGGTTTGGGGCTGAAGACAAGATCTCGTCATAGTATTTTCATCGCCTCTCATCGCTTCTACCCCTTGTCATGTAGCTAAGAAGCAGGGTTTCAATGATCGACGCACCCAAGCTGGAGCCTCATGTTACCAACGCTAATGTACCTCGGTTCTCTGTATCGAAACGAGTAATTCTTCTCGGGGTTTGCCATGCTGGTGAGTTACGAGGGAATAGTGCGGTAACACATGTAACCTTTGGGACTACTTCCCGTTTGTGACGTGTCGAAGCTTAGTATATTGGAATAAGCTGAAAGTGGTTGGTATGAATGACAGGTATGTATGTATGTAAGTATAAGCCAATAATTCTAGACTCACCCATTCAGAAACTACTTCTAGCTCCCCTCACATATAACATATCTCTCTGTATGTGACAACCCAAAATTGCGGTCTTTTTCAATGATTTTCGAGCTAGATATATTGTTACGACGTGCACATAATGCCGTCGACAAGCAAATATGCGATATGAGTTGAGAATGAATCTGGTCTGATTTATTGGGTTATGTTCGCTGTTACCATCATAAGTTCGGCGATATCCCATCAATCGACTAGAATCAGCATTCGTCCCCCCCC